>JAPYZO010001017.1:0-30771 GCA_030522905.1 Torymus flavipes | reverse complement strand
AAAAATATTTAAATTCACTGCATATACTAAAAGAAAAGTACCCCAAGTTCCCCTCAAGTCTATAAACAAATTCAAGCTCCCTACTACCTACAAAACCCCGTATTTACATGTAACACTAAACCTTCTTGAACCTCTATCACCAGCCGTTCCTTTTTTATTCAAACTTTAGAACTCGCTCGCGCGCGTGCACCTGCTATGTACGAGAGAATTTCGCCGAAGCCCTCGAGAAACATTCTTGCGGGCACTTTGAGACGCAGTCTCGACTGTACACAGAAATCGCTAAGGCACGATATACCGGGGACCACGAAGCAGAAGGATTATTACTTCTGTGCATAATATATCCACTATACTTAATCAACTAAAGCGTTATAGAAAATGTCATGTTTTATTCATATATCGCGCGCGGTTAAAAGTGTGTCAGAATTCATTGAGCAAGTTTAGACAAACAAGGCTGCCATCGGCGGACTTTAAAGGATTACGCTTGCGGTTGCACTTGAACGAAGTGGCGCGTGCTATTTAAATTTTTTTTTACAAAAGTATTAGTAAAATTTCACATGTTTTGAAAATTTCTTGAAAAATATAATTTTACTTTATAAAACTTACTTTCAACCATTCCTTCCGACCACAACAACCATCCAAAAAATCCCTGTTCTCCCATATCACTGTTCACCCAGTTCGGCTCTTTTTGCCAAACCCATAAAACCTCCTTCAAAATTAGAATCCTCCCCTCCAAGCGCATACTTATACTCCTCCTTACTCTTGCATCGCTCGAACGCCGATAAAATTTCATTGTCGGCCTATTTTTAAAACGCGCGGCGCGCGATGCGCTCCACTTGCGCGCGGCGCGAAAAGGAAAAACACGAGGAAGCCGACGACGACGACGACGTCTGGAGCAGAAATAACCGCACGCGGCTCGTGCGGTTTTTTTTCACGCGCAGATGCGCGCACATCGGCCAATTGCGCCGTCGGGCTTAATTGTGCGCTCGCAGCTCGCGCTAGATTCCATCAAGGTCCGCGCAAGCGCGCGTTTGGGATCGCACGGCGGGCGCGCGATGCAATTGCGAGCCGAGTTGAGGCGGAAAAATATGTTTTTTGTCGGTGATGCGCGCTAAATTCTTTTGTTTTCGCGTGTCTGCATAGCGCGGTATTTAGGTTTCCGCGATGAAAGTCTGTATCTCGCGAGTTAAAATTGTTTCCTATTTATAGCGCGCATGGGAGTGCGTATAGTGAAATGAAAATGTTTTTATACGGTAATTGGAATGCTCGGAGAGTGATCAAGCGGAGTTAAAGGAGCTTGAGGTTTTAGTCGGAAAAATTAGTCAGCACATGCCGTATGATTTACCGTCTAAATATAAGGAGACTGGTTACGTTTTTAGAAGATATATCGCACGAGCAATTATATAATCATTCAGAAAGAACGTTGAAAAATAATCACTCTTACTTATCTATAATATACTGCAATTGGTATAAAAAAAAATTTCTCGATATAATTGAAAATTATACCTAAATTACGGCTACTTCAAATTTATATACAACGAACGCGTCTAATTGACTGATAAGTATATTCACCAGATGCACACCGCAATTACTTAAAAATTTCACATTTTCTCACACGACCCTACCATCTAACGAAACTCCACCACCTCTCCGACCAAAAAATATCTATCCTTCCCTCTCTTCATTTCTCCGATCCCTCAGCTGCATCCTCTCTCTGCAGCCGGCTGGCAGTGCAACAAGTGCGCCCGCTCCTCGGTAGGCCTCGACCCGTTCCGCGATAAACTTGTCCTTAAAGAGTTATAAGAGTCGACGACAGATTAAGCAAGCGTGCAGCTCGTATATATATATATACACACATACGAGAGCCGCATTCTCGCGCTACGCGGCGGCGGCAGCAGCAGCATCACAGCGCGCCTGCCTCGGACGATTTTTCGCGCGGTGATGGAGAGGTGTTGTGGATTTTCCTTTTAGCATTGCTCGCGTGCCCTCGACGCAGCCGCGGTTCTTTTAATTTTCTGGCAGAGAGGGGGATATGGGCGTTTGACGGCGCGCGGAAGCGTTGCGTATATGATGGAAAGAGAAGTTTTTATTTTTTCATGTACACGTTATTTTGTGGATAGAAATGATGTAGATTTTCAAGTGAAATTGTTTTTCAATCGAGAGAAATTTGATACATTTAGCGGTCAGTTTGTTTTTAATAATATAGGGTGGAGCATTGGGTAAGATATATATATTTGTTTGTATACGTATGCAAAAGAACTGTCAATTTTGTCGAAGATATAATAGCTTATTTAAACGACCATTGAGCAATTTAACTCAGCAACATATATATACACCCTGAAATTTACATATATACACAAATTCCTCATAATCAAAGCACATTATAATTTGTAATTACAGATATCAGCTGTCACGGCAACACACCGCGCTACACGTGTTATTATAATGAACAAACCATTTCCCAACCACCGTTTATTAAACGACACGCTATTTCAATATATATTTTACACACACCAACATATCCCCGCCGCAACTATATCTGCGCGTCCCATTAACTCCCGTGACATATCCCATGATGCTCTTATTGCGCGTTCATTTTCCAAACGTCACTTTTTGCGCCAAATGGCCAGCTTTTAATTGTCCCCCCTTATCCCCCTGCGGTAATTAACCATAATTTACCGAGGCGAACGAGTATAGTGACCGACCGGTTGATTGACGCGCGAGCATGTATACATCAACAATAAGGTATTGAATGAGCGTGTGTGTATATTTCAGAAAAGCTAATTCGCCCGCGACGTTGATGGAAATTCATAGGCGACACAGAACGCCGCGGCTACGTCGTAAACGCAATCTTTACGGCTATTATGCAAAGCGCGCGCGCGCGCTGCGGAAATAATGCGCTGTCATCGTTTCTCGTTTAACGATTTTTTCTTTTCTCCATACTGCCGACGTCGTCGCGTGTATACGATAAGACGTCTTGTTTACAGCAGGCGTGGGGGGAGGGGATGTATTCGGCTACAGGCCGTAAAGCTCGCGAGCTGCATGGTAGGAAAAAAAATCCCGATTGTTGTACTGTATTATACTATACTTTATGCATCGTAAATGAGAAAATACGTGTAGCTGCGCGGTAAATTCTTTCTTATTATTGCGTCGCTGCTGTCGTCGAATTCGGTGGGAACGTTACTTTCGTGCAAAAAGCTTATACGTATGTACGCGTGTTATGTATATATATATATATAACGGCGCGGCTTTTCGGCCCTGTAAAAAGCGAGCGCGCCGTAAAAGGATTTCGACGCGCGGAGCAAGGAGCCGCCAGCGCTGCGCTTTGCATTAAAGTGTCATTACTTCGCCGTCAAAGGATGACGGGGAGACGCGTGCGGCGATATCTTGACCCTTAACGCGATTCGACAGTGCATCGACGCGGTGTCCGCGTGAAAATTCCGTTTCCGAAAGAGCGGAATATATATGGTGATGCTGTGGTAGGTATATATATATATATGCAAAGGAATGGGCGGTTGTGAAAAGTTTGAATATGGTAAGGTCTGGGTGCGGTGTTTACGATTGAACGAATCGTAATGCGATTTTAAGAAAAGAGCTAAAAATATTTTAAATCGAAGTATATCAGAAAGGAAATATATAATTATTTATATGATGCTAGCGGTTGACAATGCATATTCATCTTTCGATTAAACATTTATTAATTGGAATTATACTTGACAGAAAAAAAAAAAATAATTACAAGGCACCGTATACCATTGAATTTACAAGTGCAGCATACGCATTAAAATTATTTCACACCAGAAAATATTAATCATTAAAATTACCTTTCCCAAAGCCATAAATCATCGCCCATACACTCAATATTTATTAAACCTTATTTATATACTCTCAAAGCCTCCTCCTTTTCCCTCAAATTAACCATCCCACACGTAAATACAACCCTCTTCTGCCCCCTTATACCGACGTACATTCCTCTCGAATCAAGAAGAATCCCGCCTCCTCCCCGAGACATTCACGTACACGCACACATAGAAAAACAAAAAACGCAAGAACCGAAAGAGAAATCTCCTTCACCACCCGTGCGCGCATACACCGTGGCCTTGAAACGCAGCGCGTATATATACAAATTAATGAGCGGCGCGCGCGCGCGCGCTTCGAGGCTCGCCTTGGCATTGAGGCGCGAAAAAAGGAGAAAGGGAGAGAGAGAGAATTGCCTCCCCCCGCTCGCGAAATTATCGTAGCGGAAAGCCTAAGCAGCTCGTGCTATGTGTATATGTACCTACGCTAATTTGTCGCTGTGTGTGTGTACTCGGTACAGCACGCGCGAGTGAATGATGCGAGGGCTCGAGTAGGAGAGGGATTATTGCGAGAGAGTGGTGTTTGGTTGTTTACGCTGTCGAGTGCCCACGTGTTTCTTTTTCCTTTCGCGAGGGAATATAGGGGTGCTGAGATTAATTTTCTGTAATTAAGAAATTTCGGAGGGAATTTGTGGCTGTAGTGTATGGTAGATGTGCGCAATGTAAGCGATGCACGTTGCCAATCGCTGGAATTCAACTTATATATATATACTTTGACTATGTATTCCAAGTTTACGGTAGGGTGAATGTCAATCATTTGAGATATGCTTTGAGAGCGGGATATAGCGATTTTAAGCAGGAATTTTAAGTAATGCGTATCGCTGGAGGAAAGGAAATTTATTGAACGATAAAATAACGCCCATAGAATGCCATATCTAAAGTGTATAAACATATAAAGTTATATAAGTTCAAGTATAAACATTTGACACGGCTATATTATTTATTGACTTTCACCTACATCGTCGTTATAATTTCCGGCAATTATATATATATTTTCACATTTACACATTTTTTTTTCACACTTTCGAAGAAACGTATAACGCATATATAATAATTTTTAATTCATTCATATTCGCCGACAAAAAATCAATTAACATTTATAATTCGAACCAGTTAAACTTCAGGTGTCCGCAATTTCCGCGTAAATCAAAATTACACACCGAATATCTCCACGCTCGCGGGCCATTAATTAAAAGGCTTGTAATTCCCCGCTGATTTATTAACCGCGGTGCACAATGCGCGCGCGCCATCGAACTCTCGCCGAAGGAACAACTTTGTCCTCGCAACTTTTTCCCGAATTGAAACCGTAACTCTGCAGCGACGGCCGCTGCGGCACCGCGAGAGTAGAGAACTATACTTTTATATATATATCGACGCACAATGCTAAAAGACTTGTCTCATTTTTCTCTTACTGAGGGGCCCATAAATTTCGCAGAGCGACCAACCGCGCATGCAAATGAAATCACGTATATACAAATGTGTCCGTTCGGGAAAGCTTTACTACGTCGAACCGCAATTAGCGACCGGCTGAAAAGGCGAGCGCTCGCGGGTTCATTAGTATTCGCGCATTTGCAATTGGAAAAATTTTTGCGCGCGGAAAAAAGAACAGAGAGAGTGAGTGCAAGAATCAGTGCAAACACATATAGTTATTTACATGGCGAGGCGCGGTGTGTATGGCGAATAAATGTGGAACGAAGTGCAATTCATTCGAAAGGAGTCTCGGTTTTGTGCGAGCTACTGCGTGTGAATATACTTTCTGCAATGTCAGTTTAAAATAATTTGTAAATATTTGTGAAAGCTCACGCGTTTGCGCTCTCAAAGTACGTTATTTCGTTTCGGAAATATTTCAATTATTTGTTCGTGCCTATATAATCGTATATACGAATTTTTGTTGTTGTTGTTGTTGTTTCGCATCGTTATATACTTAAAAGCTATTTATTTCAATCAAAATTGTTGGTTCAATTCGAAAGCTGCAGGAGTTATTGCTGCGAGTGTAATTGTTCAGGCATTAAAAACACTTTTACATTAATTTTCATTTTAATAAAATTTTTCACTTTTCAAACAAAATAAGCGTGAGTAAAATGAATTAAAAGATTTTTAAATTCAACGCCATTCCTGTATATTTTCCACAACAACCCTTTTTTCCAACCCTCTCTACTCCTATCAAATAATTAGATCCACGGCTCAATCCTCATTTTCCCTCTCTCACAATCCGCATTGTCTCGCCGGCGACGATTCTTCGGGGGCCCCGGCGGATTACCAATTTCGAGAGTTCGCACGATGACGGCGGTGGCGGCACGCAAACACGCGCGCGCGCGCTCGTTATGGGAGCAATAATCGAAATTGGGTCGTTTCCTCGTCGTCAGAGCGCGGCAATTCCAGAGAGGCATCGCCGTGGTTGACCCGATTCCACGTTGCAAGGGGTCGGGTAATGAGGCTATGTATATATGTGCGTGTGTGTGGGTCATGACGGTTGTGATTGCTCTCTGCTAAGAGGGTGAGAGATGGTTTTTTTGGGCCGTGAAGTTGGTAGAAGTCGAGCGTGGGTGTGGTTCCAGGGGTGTGATTGGGAGAAGTGGTAGTGTGGTTGGAATTTTATTTCTTTTTCAACATATTTTTAAGTTCCTTTTGCATAAAAAAAATATATATATATAATAGTTTTTTTTTCAATCAATTTAATAAGTTTTTGACGTTGTAATATAATAAAACTTTTTTACTTTCATATACACTTGATATTGTCCTAATATTTTGAATTCAAAGTAATATCTCGTCAATTTCAATTTTATTTATACTTAAATTTTCATTATCAATAATCCAAGTAAATGTATTAGAAACTAGAAACTATTAACGAATTACCCAACTAAATAAGACTTTTTATCCTTAAATAATGCTCAATATGTATTACTATATGAAATAACAATTTTCTCAAGTACATATACGTGTGCAAAATTACTAGATCGAACAGGCTCTCTCTCTCTCTCTCTCTCTCTCTCTCTCTACAACCGTCAGCCGGGGTGTTAAAATCAACGCCTCTGAGTAATTGCAGAAAGTCCAGTTCTATCCAGCTATTAATTTATTGATCTAAGATTGGCTGCGATAGCCAACTCTTCTCTTTTTTATCACAGAGATTATTCAGATTAGATAGGAATGAGGACACTTTTCTCGAGAAAGTAAAGTGCATTTAAATTTCTGCCTTGGTTTATTTGACGATCGAATGCAAAAAGTTCGCTAAGCATACCTACATATGTATGTATAATTCCATATTATTATTATTATTTGATCTGATAACTCGCAAGTGCTGCTTAGAGTCAATATATAGAATTTCTATTCGCTCAAAGACTCTCGCAAACTTCTCTTTCATCCTATATAGTTTAATTAAATTCTGATAAAGTTAAAACATCGAAATTGGGTCGTTTTGCATTTAATGCGATTCTCCACTCTGCTTCCGATATATATATATACAACAACCCTGCACTCAAGCAACACTCGAAAGCTCCACACCCAATCCGTTATACTCGGAACTATATACACATAACGCTGCAGCGATCTTCACGGAAGCATTCCACAGCACACCCGAGCTATCCGCATTTTTTCCCCGCACGCTTGCAATCCCTAACAACGCGAGATAACAATGAACCGGCGGGGCCGCGCCCGAATCTTAGACACGTACATTACGAAACGGATTTTCGGCGCTGATTTCACGGCTCTCGAGCGCGGGTGGGAGAGAGAGTGAAAAGCTTTCGCGCGAGTCACGGTTGGATTGAGGGGTGGGAGGGGATCTCGGTCGTAATATCCGCTGCTGGAAGAGAGCAGAGGGTTTGCTGGTGTTCCGGGCTTGGTTTCCTAATCGGTGAAATTCGTTTCGCTTTCTTGCGGATATGGTGGAGGCTATCGGAGAAGGAATCGAAGATTTTTTGGCTATAATCGTGGTCGGTTGCTTGGGTAATGCGTAATTTTTTGGTTAGGAAAAAGTGGCGCAGCAGTAGTCAAAATAGTTACGTAAAGGTATGTTAGTCGATGAGCAATATGAATAAAGAGGTAAAAATTGTTATAAGATGTTGGTAATTTTAGGAAGTTGCATAAATGGATATATATCTCTACTTGAATCAACCAAAAACACAGACGATCTATTATCAAAACATATTTTAGTTCGCTACTTTCCGAGAAGATGCGTACACTAAAAGAATATCTTTTTAATCTATACAATTTTTCATCCTTCTTTTCAAAACAAAATTCCATTAATCAGCACCATATCAAAAATCTTTTCTCTACCACACGAAAAACTACTTCCTGACTCAACCCTAAAACACTTTATTTGCATCATCATCACTCTCCCCACAACCCCACTCACGTTTTCACCTACATTTCTCAATCACTTATACCACAAGCCTATACCACACCTAATGTATATCTATTTTCGAAAAAGACCAAGGGAGAGAGCGTTTTCCTCCGCCGCTACCGCAGTCCCTGTCGCAATATCCCCCCCGCATGAAAATCGATCCGGCCGCCGCACGTGACTCATACCCGCGGCGCGGCTTCTTTTTTTTTCATCTGTCTTTCGGTTTCGGCGGCCAATATAGTGTGAGAATGGGTTGGTTGTAAAAGTGAATTTTCGATCAAAAAGGTGTATTGTGTGGAGGTAAGTACTTTCGAGGGAATTGGGGGATATAGTGCGGATATAGGCTCATATTTCATGGATGGGAGGTGGATGAGAGAAGAATGTATTATTTATAATAAATCGCGAGCGGGGTAGGCGATTGTGGTGCATAGTGGAGAGAATGCGAGGTCTGTTTCTGTTTTGATAATATAATGGCGGTCCGAGTTGAGGAAGCAGATTTGAATTAATTAGAGATTTTATAGAGAAGCGTAGGAATAAAATTGAGTGGAGGTCGAGACGAATTTGTTTGGGAAAGTAGTATAATAGCTGAATGCATTTCATCTGGGGATATATATTTTATTTGTGAAAATGTGGAAATACTGCGTATAGCGATATATAGGTTGAATTAGCATTGTAATTATTAAATATTGGATAATTTTTGGAAATGCAATAAAATAGATATATATTCTCTATAGTTTATTGCATCTATTCATTGGTAGACTGAGAAAAATGTTTCATCAAAATATTTATATTTAACACGGCATGTTAATAGTTAAAATATAATGTTAATATATTAAACATATTCTTCTCTCAGTGTGTAAATATATAATAAAATATACATAATTGAATTTACTATCGAATTACGTTATTATGGTAACCGGATTATTATATATTTAATAAAGTATATCATTAATGTCTGTGATTTGAGATAAAGAAATAAAATCGGGATAAGTAATGAACTTTAAAATGCTATTTATAGTATGCGCACATGAATTATTTATAAGATATTAGGAAAACAAAATTTGTTTCCGAGCATTGAATTCGACCAACATATTTTCAATGAACACATTCGAATACACTATACCATATTAAAAATTCAAAATTCACATTTTCGTAAGAGCGCCGCCATAATACATATTCGCCGTCCCTTTTTCGTATTCAACGACCCGGCCGTTAGGCAATATTCCAAACAACGCCATTGCCCTCCCTCTCCCTCCCACCGTCCGAAATTTATGAAAATTACAAAATTTATCGTATACGAGCGTTCCCCGTGACAGCACACATATTTTATTCACTCGCGCGCGCGCCAATTTCGCGTCGCATCATCATCGGCTGGAAATTTAAAAGGCCAAGAGCGGCATAAATAATCGGCTCGCGCGCCTGCGCGCAGTGTCACGAGGGAGAGAGAGATAATTGCACCTACCTTGGAAACAACGTTAAATAGGTAGAGACTTGTGTCTGAATCAGTCGGCTGTTTTAAATTTGGATAGCTTAACTTCGGAGTTGGAGAGAGAGAGAGAGAGAGAGAGAAAAGCTCTCCGGAGGGATATAGTCCCAGAAGAGCGCGATCTTACTTAACCGGATTTCATGCACTTTTATTATACATATATAGACTCTGTAGTAGTGAGCTGGGGGAGCTGCTATAGTTTAAGATTTATAAGTATGAAAGTTATTGGGTGAATTTTGAAGCTAAATGAGTCGTTAGGGGACTGTAATAATTGTATACTACGAGTTTAATTTTAGTTATGTGCCGCATATTTTTATTGGGTAGCAATATTGCGGTCATTGTAAATAATTATAGCGTTTGAATTACGCAGAGAATTAACGTGATATCAATTTATAATTTAAACGCAGTATAACACAATTGTGTTTATCCTCTTTAACTGGCATTCTCAATTTTGGTATAGAAAAAAAAAATGGCTTAACAATATTCCCGTATTTTATATATCTTTTTTAATATACCGCGCTTCTCACTATTTTACCATAACAACAATATTTAAAAGCGAATTCACCGCAAAAACAATATTCTACGCAAAACTTTACGCTCTTTAACAATATCCATCCGAAATAAAATTCACTTTATCCGATTAAAAAAACATTTTCTCCCAGCTTAAATATACAAAATCCCCGAAAAAACAAACAAAAGAATAATTCACCTTAACGCCGAAGGACGCCTCGTAACCACCCTTGCCCTGCATCTGGTTCTGTATCGCGTTGAGATGGGCGGTCGCCATGTCGAGGTCACCCGTGCCGATGTGCCCGGTGTGCTGGAAGTTCGTCGGCGCGCCGATCATGCTCCTGTCTATCCTGAGCCGTGGCTGTCCGTTGCCGTTGGCGGTGCTCCGGCCATTCTGGCGCTTTGCTCGTGCGCCAGGTCGGCGCTGTTGCGTTAAACAGCAGGTGAACCACTGGACCCAGACCTCGCCGGTGCTTGCCATCTTGCCGCTAGCGGGGGTAGCGGTCGTCTTCTTCTCCTGCGCCGTCGTCGTCGTGGTGATCGGGTGGGGTTGGCCTGGAATCAGAGAACATGTATTGTGGTTATATAAGTGGTTTGAGGAGAAAGAGAAATTTGTGGGGTTTCTGAAGTTTGCATCGTTGGAATGCAGCGAAATAATTTTTACGATTGATTAAAGTTATTAAACAATGGAAATTTTATCTAAATCTCTGTTTTAAAGTTATTTCGTTGCACTCCAAAGTTGCAAACTTCAAACCCATGGTTTTTTAATAAATGTGTTTGAAAAAAATTTTTTAATTGGTCAATAAAAGGGTTTGGATATTAATAAATATTTACGCGTTATTGTGCGTGTTAATAGATCACTAACGAATCATTTGAGTAATTTTTAAAATTTTCGTTACCTAAATTTTAAAAAAATCTTATTTTGAATTTGATTATTATTATTTGTGGTATTCGGTAAATATGTATATATGTGATTTCCGTAAATATATATTAAAATTTTTTCGTTATTATAATCAGTCGGAAACTCTCACGTCACGAATTAATATGGAATGAGAGAGAGCAGAGTACGAGGAATTTCAAATTGTTTCCATTTGACTTGTTGAATTTCACCGCGCAATTCATTGAATTGAAATGTAATTGTTACAGCTAGGTATATCGCTTTTCCTCTTTTGCTAAGTACCTTCGTGAAAAATTATTATTTTTTCCGTCAAATTCTATCCATACGATGAATAACGCTTTACAGAACGATGTATCAGCATAGCTACAATTACATAATACACACTTATCCAGATTACGTTTAATAATTATATTTAATAAAAATAAAAACATTTTAAATAACTAATAATTTTCATTATTTATCGATCATCCTTTCGCACAATACCCACACAAAGCCCACACACCTCATACACAATTCTTGCGCCCTATAAATATACCAACTGTGTGACATTGAGCAGGAAACGTTCGCGTCTCCCCCGTTATCAAGAAAATTATCAGATTCCTAGGAACTCCAGACTCATAAATCAAACATCGACGACGACGACGCCCGTGCATTTGTCGCCGACGCGTCGCCGCGTCTAGCCGCTCATTTTTCTCTCCGCACTTTATGTACATCTTCCTCCTTGCTGCGATGACTCACACACACCCAACTCCGCGCGCGACAAAATTCTGTAGACGCGCGGGAAACAGGTTACCTATCGCGTCGCTCCGCCTAATACATCCGCCACCAATAGCAAAAATACTCGCATAAAGTATACATAAATCCCTCACTGCGCGATAAATTAAGCATATGAAAATAAAGTCGAGCGCGCGCGTGGGCGGCTCTCTTTTCGCGCGCAAAAAGGGCGATTAATCGCGCACAATGGGGGAGTGATCTCTCTCTTTCTACCTAACGGTATTATCCCGCTCTCTCTCTCTTGAGATACATAATGCACAATAAAAGGCGGGTACAGTTAACAGCGATCCTCTCTCGATCCTCTTAATTGCACCGCCGCGCGCGCGCGCGGGGAAATCGGAACGCGCGCGATGCGCGACGCGATTAGCCTGTGATGCGCGCGCATTCGATGACGGATGAGCGACGGCTATAAGGGCATTGTATATAAATGTGCAGGTTTTGTTTTTTTTTGGTGCAGAGTTGAGAATGATTAATTGGATTAATTGGCAGGAGTAGAGAGAGAGAGAGAGAGAGCGGCGATGATCCAGACCGTTACGAGGGGGTATATATAGATGGGAGCCGTTATGGGATCTTCATCGGTGTGCAGCTTGATTAGAATTTCAGATTGAGTTACTTACGCGGGTGTATTGAGAGCGCTTAAACGGTCATTATACGGTTTAATTGGATGATACGCGGTTCGTGGGGGGTTTTAGGGGTGGTGCTATATAGGATGGGGTTGTTTAAGCGGTTTGGTTTTTTAATAAAATTAATTTGCTGCTGCTACATCGTTATTTTTAAAGTATTCTCACCTATATCTATACCTGTTCTATAAAGGCAATAAAATACAGTTACGCCATTATTTAATCTCTTTCTCTCTACCTCTCCCGTCGACTTAACGTTTGCTCTGGAAATAATGCCCGCGGTGCAGCAGCGCACGGGTAATTCATCAGCCCTCGACGAGGATTCGCTTTGAATAAGTAAACCATCGATAATGGAATTGACGAGCGCGCGTGCGCGCCGCGGCATTCAAATTCCTCGGGAGTTACTCGAGACCTCGCTCTTCCGTCAGATGTTCGATAACGAGTTGAACAGCGTCGAACGCGAGTCTTGAGCGATAAATGATCGTACTACTCGGAGTGTGTACCAGCTGCAGAGAGTCTTTTCCGATAATTCAGGGAGAATTACGGCCGATGGAATCGCGTCGGCATTGTTTTAGCACTTTTGCGAGATGGCAGGAGTGGGAAATTTTATCGAATGGGTCGAATGGTGAGTGGAATGGTATTGGATGTATAACTTTGTTGGATTGGTCGAGATTTCTGGGTTGAAGAATTTTTTACGTTATTTATTAACGCTTTCTTAGTATGGACTAAGATCTGTATAGTAACTCAAGGTGAAACATACTTCGTACTTCCTAAGTTTTGAAAAGAAAACAATTTCTTCAACTCAATTTCGCCATCTATAATCACCGATGTATAAATTCAAAGTCCGAAATTAAAACGATATAAACATATCGCTCTCTAGAGAATCACAAAATCATTTCGAACACTGCCTCCTAAACAACCTCTCTATCTCCCATCGTCACCTCTCGACCTATGTACCACCAGGATCTCGGCATCACCGTCACAGCTCGTTAACCACGGCCATTATTTACAGAAAAGGGCATAAAAAAGAAAGCCCGCGCATATCAGCGTGAGCCACATTGCACTTCCGCGCATCACAGTCTCTCTCACTCTCCTGCATTACACGTGTGTATAGTCACGTCGCAACAAGCTGGCCGAGATTCGTTGCCTCGATTAGGATGTCATGCATGCGCGCAGGTGTGTTACGCGCGCGCATCTCTTCTTTGTATATATAAGTACGTGAATTTCCTTTGAAGAAAGGTCGCTGGGTGTACAGTCGTTGTGCACGTATGGTGTGACTGCTCGCGCGCATTGTCACCGAGAGAGAAGAGGAGGGGGGGGGGGGACAATGGGAAAGCAGGAGTTCGAGTATAAGAGCGTTATGTGTACCGGGACGTGCGAGCGTCAGCAAGCGTGACGAGGGCGAGAGAGAGATAAACGAGGAAGTCGTTGGATGGGTTTTTCTTGTTCGCCGCCTGGAAATTTTTGGGGGAATCTGGGGAGTACAAAGCTTTTTCTTCAAATGTTTGTCGTTTGTTCTGGATTTGGGTTTGGAGATTGAGAATAAACTTACGTCTATTTCATAATCATTTTAAACACTTAATTTCTCGATTATTTATTGCAATGTATATAGTTCAAGACTTTTAGCATTACACTATTGTGTTTGATCCCTTAGCCTCTACTTCCTTTAAATATTATATATATGTTTCGATATAATATAACTGTTTTATTTGAACAAAAATATTGTTTACGGAAATACAATTATTTATCAACAATTCATTCGAAATTCATTACATTTTAAGTATTACGGAAGTTATTATATTCAAAAGTTTCCTGCGACTCTCCCAATTACACGTCCAAGAAATAATTGGAATATTTACTCAAATTTCATTCTCGCGCTTCTTGTCTCCCTCATTCGCGCAATACGAATGGCCAAACAATTAACGAAGCCCTTATTCTTGTCCTCGCGCATTTCACCGAGGCCTTATACACATCACACAATACCGTCATTTTTTTCCCGCTTAAGGGCCACACTAAAGCGTATTATCAGATGCGCGGATTTTCCTTCGCTTTTCTCTCTCTCTCTTCTTCCGCGAGCGGATTATTATTATACAAAAGGACAATGTATCAGAGGAGGGGGTGTACCAGGAAGACGCGAATTACGCTAGACAGTCTCGAAAACTTCGAAATCTGCGTAAGTACGTACATACAAAACAATGGATGAGGGCGCGACAGGGAGAGTTTTCGAGGGACGCGGAAAAGCGCGCGAACGATTTGAGATGTAAGTACTTGCAGATGACGGGCGATTGTTCGCGTGGATGTGCTATATAGTGTAAAATTAATTAACGCAAGTGTAACGAATCGTAATGGTAATAAGTACGAGGATGTTGTGTATAGTCGTAGTAGGTTGGGGTTAACTCGGTCTAAGTAATGCGCGCGCGCGCGTCTACGCGCCGTCGTCCTAATTGCCACTTCCTACTCGTGGAAGGAAATTTCTGTGCTAAAAACGCGCGCGTTTTCTCAGGTTACAGATGCGCGTACAAGGAAGGATAGATGCTCTTTATTGATAATATACGATGGAGCGATGTTATTTCCTCCTGTATATAATAAAAGTAAATTTTTAATCGTGTAAACGTATTATAGAGATTGTAAGAAGCATTGTGCGCTAGCTGCCACACGCTAAATGGAGCGCGTTTCGTGCGATTACACGTATAAATCACTAGCGTGCACATGATTCAGCGCAATATATCGTAATTGCCTTTTAAATTTTTATCTTCTAACACTAAATTTTCCCCAACTTCTGCAACACTCGCCGCATCTTCAGCATTCTCGATAGATACTCCACATCCAATTTCGCGAGTTTAACGTAACGACTCTCCACTCGCTCGCAATCAGACAATCGCTGCACCGCGGCACCATCAACTTTGCATTCCAAGCACTCTCTCATCCCATTCCATTCTACAGCATCCTCACCTCCTTCGTCAAACCTCTCTCTCCTACTTCCATTACCCATCGCAAGCGCGTCTGCTATTCCCGCATCCGAAGGCAGTGCGGGGCCATTATCCCTGTAGAAATCGTCACCTCGCCGCGGCCGAAAAACGAGAGACGGTCGTAAAAAGAGAGCGCGCGAGACACCGGATACATCATATATGTGTACGTGAACCTCGTTAACCAGTGTGTATGGTGTGTGGGTTGTTCCTGTGATAAATCGAGCGGACGGCCGCGTTGACGCCTCGCTCTCGTGTGTAGAGAAACGAGGGATAGAAGCGTAGTGGAGACCTGTGTAAACAGGAGGAGACGCGAGTCCTTTCGTTTTGACGTATGTTCGTGTGTATGTGTGTATAGTAATGGTCTTGCTGATAGGTTTGCTTTGGGGGTGGAGGGGTGAGTTTGGCCGGTGGTACTTTGTTCTAGTGTGGATATAGGGTGATGTGACGAATATGTGTCTAATAGTATAGATAATGATGTTAATTTTGGTATGGTTAAAAGTGAATGTGATTGGAATTAGTGGAATGATGTATACTTTTCTTAGGCTTTGCTAGTAGGAAGAAAATTCATTTTCAAATTCAAAAAGATAGATATAGATGATTCTCGTCGGCCAAAATCGCTCTCTTTATTTTAATGTCGGGAGTAACGCTTTTTAGGATGTTTTTTCCAATTTTTGGCGAAACTATCTGGAAATGGCTATTACAGTAAAAAGGAACGTCGCCAATTTTTACACCAGATAGACAGCAATATATTTTAGAAAAATGTTGTTATCTTTAGTTTGTTTATTTTAAAAGTTTCGACATACTCTTGAAGAAATTCGATATCAAACCAAGTCAATATATCCAATTATATTTCATATTATAGCCATTAACAATTTATATATATACGCAAAATAACCAAAAGAACAAAATGATACATAATATTACTAATTCAGAAAATCAAAATAAACCAAAAGCGACAAGTCATCGTACAATTCCTAACATTTATCAAATCCCACTCCCACGCACCTACATCTCATCCAACCTTGCATAAGTAATCCGGGCAGCAAACGCATTTTCCTGACATTGAAACCGCACCACGCGCGAACAGACCCAAATCCCTGACACACACTCCTGCACACAAACAATCCCCCACCTCTCCTATACACTCGGAAAATCCGCGCTCGCAACTAACCTGCTTATCCGAAACAATCGCGAGGGACAACAACCCACGCGCGCGCGCGCGACTGGCCCAGATCTCCTAATAAACGAATCCTCACTCCATATGTATTCAGCCGTACATATACACGCGGCACCGGATACACAGCCGCGTGCGCTTGGCTTTTAGCGAAACTCTCCTTTGTGCTCCGCACGCGCGCACGCGAAGACGAAGACGACGACGAAGTGGATCACAAGGGAAACCCCCCCTACCACTGCCAACCGCGCCGCAGACCCGTTAGGTGCTTTAAAACGGTGGTGCGGTCGTGTGGGTGCCCGAGAGAAGGTGGATTAAAGGGACGAGCGGATAATTGCGAGGATATACGGGAGGATGGAGACGAGGAGAGAAAGTTTTTTCGGGTGCGCGTGTGATTAGTGGGCCACGGTGGCTGGTTTTGCTGGAGATGCCCCGGATGGAGGATTTTGTTGCGTAATTTGATCTCGAGCGGGTTTAGCCGTGATGGATAAAAGAAACGCTGGTTTAGGTAGAAATATTGCCGAAAGGGGCTTCTGATTTATCGGTGGGGGAAGATTAAGTGGAAAACAGTAATATTCTAACGTTATACACATAGTAACGTAGAAAAATTATTAAAACTAGGGTTTTTAAATAATAGGTTGATATAATAATGTCAAGTATGGATACGCAATTTTGCGTACAGAAATTTCGAAAAATTTCAAATTAAGTATAAAAATCAACTTTTTTCAAGTAATGTTTCTAATTAATAATCTTAGTGTAAATGATTCATATGACTATCATTGAAATATGGCAAGTATTTGTAAAACAATACTTCATTAATGTACAAAAAGTCGCACTTACGCGTCGTAATCCTAGATTACGTAACCTTATCATTAAACATTCATCAACTTTTATTAATACAACCGTAAAGACACAACTACCATCACAACAGAGCTTCTGGATATGACACAATCGACAAAAAGGCTATAAAAATCAAAGCAACGGCCTCTGAAATTGATTAATCCGTGTGTGACGAGAGATAGAGAGACTGTCCCGGCCAACAAATCACATAAATTAACAAATAAATAGTCGCTTCAATTTGTTTTTAACGAACTTTAATGATGATTGGGCTTCTCTGGCCAAGTACACATCATAAAGTCTCCGTTACCGTCATCCTCTACTATCCCCTGGGTGAGAGAGACGCGTTGTCAATGCGCGCGCACACGTTTGATTACTTTGTCATGTACTTTATTGATTTAAAGTGCGCGCTTCTCAAGTGATTCACGAGACAACACGTACTTATAGATCCCCCAAAAGCCGCGCGCATTACTATATAATTTCGAACTTCCATCCTCCCCGGGTAATTTAAATATATACGCGATCGATTACGATATACACGCGCGTCTTTTATCGAGGAAAAAATGCATCTTCATTGGGATTCTGCAGAAGAGACTGGACGCATGTGACCTCCTTACCGATCAGGAATATTAAAATTTACCGATACATTTTTATTACAAGGCGCAAGTAAGGACAGAAAGATGTCGAAGAAACGCCGCGAGGAATTTCAATTTTTCGATAAATTTGTTAGTTTCGTTATAATGGAGGGACACCGGGGATTGATAAAAGTCGATCGCGGCGGTTTGCGAGAACGAGAGTTCAAAATTTTTTCGTTCGACGTAATTTTGAAACCAGAGAAAGAGAGAGATGGAATACTGAGTTTTTTCGAATGAAAGATGAAAAATGAATCTCTACCCGAGAAGCGTACAGAGAGACATTAGATTGATTTGTAATTTAATCTTTAGATTTTTGACGCGCGGACTTCTCGCTGAGAAACTTTCTTAATTCCGACTTTGGGAAACTTTCGTTCGGAAAAATCCGACGAATCCGCGGATCTCGTGATTTGAAAAGTTCTTTGAAGAGAAAGGTATTTCGATTGCAACGTTATACACCTACAGATTTCAGCTATGTAATAGAAAAGAAAAGTCATATCTCTTTTCTAATCTTCCACTTGAGATAATGAACAACCGAACGTTATAAAATCCATAACCCGATTAATTACATCAAGTATAAAACCAACGAGACCCTTAGCTAATAAGAAAACTCACGTCTTCGCGTCTCGGATTCAATTTCCTCCCTTTACGATAATTGATTATCTTCCAGCCGATAAAAGCCTTTCTAGCTCCCACTTTCCCGTGACGCAATCAAGCGATTCTCCTCTCGGCGATCATAAACCTTCAGTGCCCTGCAGAACCAAGAAATCAATCGCGGCCTAAAAATATAAAGGCCCAACGGACCTAAGAATAGGCCGTAAAGTGTCTATAAAACTGCCGTTTGTCACAGCCGCGGAGGAGAAAATCTTACATGATTTTGGGATCTTACGTGGTAATTGGTATTGACGGAAAGAGATAGCTTTATTTTTTTGTAAAAAATTGAGGAGGAGTGGACTTACAAGAAGTGCAGCCTGGGTTTGGCCAAGTTATTGGATTGGAAACTCACCTGCAACAAAACAAAAATATTATTATTTACGGGTGTGAAAATAATCAAGTTTCTTATATAAGTTGGTAAATTTAAGATATGATGATAAAAAAATAATTAACAGTATTCGTACCATAGTTTAAAATCTCATACCACTTTTACTTATTGAATTTCAACGTATATTAAGAAGCCCATCGTTTTAATCGTTTTTGTTTTCAATTTTTTAATACTTATGTATCACATTAGTCCATATACGGATGCAATTATATAATTATACATTTCTCACAAGAAACAATTAGTACCCACGCAGATATAACGAACAAATTGGAAAATTAACACAGATTCCGATTAATAAAAAAGCCGCCCCGAAAATCCAGCCTGCCCAATTTTTTTTTCCTATATTTATACCTCATTATCTCGTCGCATAAACCGCACAATTTATTACCTCTGTACTCATTACGAGCCTCATTCTCTCTCTCACGCCCAGGCGGCGAAACTTTCACTTCAAAAAATTAAATGTCGCCTCGCCATTCAAGCCCCCTCGCAAAATAAAACGAAAAAAAATCCCATATACTCGGGCGTAAAAGCGTCGATAATTCGCCCGTATACGCACGCGCTTTAGAAAGTGCTCCTCACTCTCCGATAGGAGTGAATCACACTCCGCACGCGGCGAAGGAGATCAGGGCATTTGAATTTTAAATTTCACGCGTATATTGTTTATATTTATTTCGACGATTATATTTTATTCGCGGAGCGATGGAGAGTTACCGTGCCATTGTCTCGGTTAAGGGGCTAATGAAATAACTTTATTGTGTGCAAATTCCGGCATATAAGTGGATCGCGCGGGGACGACGCCGGTTAATTTAATTGTAATTATAATCCGTTATATATTGATCGTACATTTTCGTGCTCTCGCGTGTGCACACGCAAGAAAGTGTCTGCGTGCGCGTACTTTAGATGCGGAGATAAGGAGAAATCGATTGAGATATACTCTCCTGGAAGGAGAAATAAAGAAAAAAATGTGTATAAATTAAGCGATGCAAAAGAGCCGCTTATCTCCGTTTTATCTTAATGTGAATTATCACAACATTAATGCCGCGGTTAACGTTCGCGTTATAATTACGGCATAGAAAAGGCCCATTGCATAATGAGTTTTTTTAAATATATACAAGCCTATGTAGTCGTATACCTAAATCGTATACCACACGAACTTTCCTATATGTAAGTTGCGATCGGCTGAAAAATATTATCCGCATGACAAAAGAATTATGTAAACGTTGGTTAATGCTCTTGTCGCCTTATCGGAAATGCATAATTCATTGTATGCGCTCGTATGTCGATATGTTGTGGTGCGCTTTTAAGCGGAGATAAACCTGAACAAGCGCACATTAATTTAACCTCATGCAAAAATGATGATAGCGCGGGGCGTCTAAGAGCGTTCGCGCTCTTCGCAAACAAATAATATATATTTCATGAATTTTACGTTATTTGTTCGAGTGCGTATATACTGCAAATGAATATTCTTTTATTAATTTATTTATTATCGCCACTTGCCAGACGGTAAACGAGCATATTGTAATGGAGTAGGCAGAGAATAATTTCCATACATTAACATAATTATTTGATAAACTGTCCTGGTAATTCTGTTATTAAAATAAACTCTATTATACACAAAAAATGAACTTTATTTACTTCCATAATATATCTTTAGAGTATCCTATAAATTCAACCCAAAGTACCATTTACACTTTAAAACAGAAACCGATTAATTCAACCTTTATTCTCCAAAGCGAACTCCGTGCTCTCCGAGATTTACCACCACCCCTACTACTACTACTACTACAACGAACTTCTCCTCCTCACTACCACCAAACTGGAAATTCACTTTACAAAACTCTCTCTACAATGAGCAACGCGCGAGGCTACTACTCCTTCGCAAAAGTATCAGTTCTCTCTCTCGTATCTCTCCGTCCGCGCTACACCTCGCGGAGTAATAGCGTCCGATAAATCGCGCGATTCTTTTCTCCCCACTACCTTATCTCTCTCTTCGCGATAAGACGACAATTACCTCGCGGGTAGCGAGCCTGTAAATCATTGCGGCAACGTGAAAACTACACTGACGAGCGCGCGCCGGGACATCATCGAGCGGTAGGAAGGTAGGTACTACCATTATACACATTATGGTTGTGTACACAAGGTGGTCGCGATGTGAGAAGGGTTTTTTAAGAGAGGGGGGTATTGAGTTATTGGGAGTAATAAAAGGTGAGTATGGGGTTTTGCAGAAAGGAGTTTGATTGGGTTTACGAGGAGGGCCGGTCGTTAACGTCGTGTGGGTATAGTAGTGATTTCAGTTGGATATATAAAGATGGAGCGAGGATGTGTATCGAAGTGACTGTTGATTGATACTGTAATTTTGAAGAATTATTTGTAAAGTAATTGTTGGAGGGTATAGTGCGGTTCGAGAAATGTTAAGAGAATTATGTTGAATAAGACAGTAACTGCCCCTATATATAGTTGGTAGAAATAAACTCATTTTGTTGGTTAGCATGTTAATCAGAGGCATTTTTACTTAAGATTAACATAGAAATTTAATTTAAACTATTTGAAACTATGATTATATTTCAATGCGTCTATATAATAGAATATTTCTATATATAAATAATTATTATTCGTCGATAGTAGCAACATAATCATATGGTGTGACGTTTTTTATATAATAATTGACAAACAGTTCGCTAACCGTTGGTTAACATTTCTACCAGGGTGAAGAACAACGAAAATATATAAACTGCCTAAATAAATTTTCAGAAATTTAGCGTCCTTAGATTCGAGTATACAAGAATGATCCAAATCACTGCTGTGATCAAGTGCCTGCTGGCATCTGCATGCTAAGCCAAGTGGAATTGGTTAACAAAATCAATTCCACTGATGACTCCCTTACCTATATATATATATATATATATATATATATATATATATATATATATATACGGGCGCGCCACAAAAAAACAAGACCATACTCTTTGTCAGTTATGACAAAGGAGATAAATATGATCATGTCATATGGTATGACGAAGATTTAGTCAACTCAATTTTGTTCAATACACTTTATGCACCTAGATGGAACTTTTAAAGACAAGGGTAAGCATTATTAAATTTAAGGCCCCTAATATGGCTGCTTTTTAAATAAATATTCTTTTACCCTTGTAAAAAGTATTTATATATGTATGGCGGACTCTCGAACACGAGCTTCGCACGCTTACTTTTGCTTTAATAAAGCGAAAGCATTGCTCAAAATCGGGATAGTTTGAATGTGCCAGGAGCTTAAATTTATTAAAAATAAATGCACTACACGAAACCGTCCTACATTGCCACAACCCATCACGTCACTCCAAAAAGCACAATAACACCTCCTCCATAAGTCTTCCTCCCCTTTTACCCTCAACCCACACACTACACACCGCCCTTATATCCTCTTTTCGCACAATTCAAAACTCTACTTCTCTCTGTCTCTACTACATGAGCCAGGATAGTTTTCAAGCACCCTGTATACACATAGCCGTCCTAGCGGCGCCGACGAGACCGAAACTATTTTTCCCCGAGCTCATATTATACTCTCCACTCTCTGAAACTGGTCTGCTTGCGCGTGAGCTATGTAATTTCGTGCGGGAGCGAACGAATAGTAATCGATTTTCAGTAGTCGGCAATTATGCTAATGCCGGGATATCTGTGTCAGATGATATTCGGCTGCCGAAGGTCGAGGCGATGAGCTGCTGCGCGATTATAAAGGTGAGATGAGCAGGGATGGCTTTGTTGATCTTTTTGTTGGCGCAGTGCAGGGCACGTATATGGTGTCGGATTATAGGTGGGGTTGTGCGTAGTGATGGTAAGGTGCTTGTTTTTTGGATTGGCGGCTGGGATGCGTTCATATAAAGGTTTACGACTATGATTGTAAAAAAGAATGTAAAACAGTAGAAATTAAGTGTACATATAGTAATATCACGTGGGATCATATTTTTAATCTTAGGAATATACCTACGTATTAAATCCCACTACTAAAATCATTTTTATGGTCCTCATATTCGTCCTTCTTAAATGATTTAGAGCTTTGAATTTTATTAAAATTGATTAAAGACTTAAAATAATTCTGACATTTTTTTCATTATTCTAATTCTGTTTACAGCCGAAAATATAGCTACGGCTGCCTATAAAAGTCAATCACGTTTGCACAAAATTTCAGACCAACCTACAAAAAAAAGACTCTACGTAACCTGATAAACCAATCAGCTTAAAAATCACCGCTTAATCGGCAAACTCAATTACCCCTTCCTTCTTTAAAAAAAAGTGCAAACACGCCATCCCTATACACTCCCAACCGCTCCCTATATACACACGCCTATGAGCAAGCGCTGAAAAATGCTCCGCAGGCACAGACGCGCACCGAAAACTGCAGCGATGAGATCATAACAGCAGCAGCTCGAGCGGCGAAAGGCGCACACAAAAGTTGGCCTCTCTGCGCCCGCAAAAAGGATTTTATGCGACGCGAAAGAGGTAGAGGAACAATATCGGTTACGGATCGAGTGACGGAGAAAGCGTAACCGCGCCACAGTTTTACGAGCGCATTGGTGTATATACACACTGGTAGACGGTGGTGACACGATCGATGTGTGTATTATACGGTTAAAGGAGTGTGTCGCGTGGTATACGCACGGTACCGATTGTTCGGTGGCCTTTCGAACGGAGGCGATGAGGACGAGGAGGGAAATACGAAGCGGTGCGTGACATAGTTTTTGGATTTTTGTCGTTGCTGCTGGTGTTGATGGGAGAGGAAAAGGAAAGTGGATTGGAGCGGCGTTATAGCGAGAGAGATAAAGCTGGGTTTATGATGTGGCTAATTGAAAACAATTATGGTGTGATTTATACGATACGGCGAATTAATGTAGTATTGTAAAGATAATATGAAAGCTTTAAAATTGATTTTTCAAAGCTCTTTTCAGGACATCAAGTATTTATGATTTTTAAGTTTTACAAAATTTTATCTAATATGCAAAATGTTACATAGAATCAGATAGTACCATCTATACGGGAAAACGTTTCGTAACGAGTGACCCGAAATTTCGTTCCTTTTGGAGACCTCGGGACTTGGATTCAAAAGCGGTCTTAATGATATAGCTTACTGCGATAATTTAAAGTATAGTCAAAATAACGAATTTACCTCGTCACATCTCAAATACGAGAACTATATATGCTCAACTTGCAATGTCATCTATGTTAAAGTGTCACCATATATCGGGTCTCCAAAAGGGGCTAAAAGAATTGGTTTTTTTTCACAGAATATCATTGGAACGAGTTCCAATGATATTCTGTGAAAAAAAAACCACCACAACAACCCAATTTGCGCTCATCTTTATTCCACCAAACTATTTTCCTATACTTACCATTGAAGCACTTCCAACCATCCGCTCCTCCTCACTCAACCTAGCTAAAAAAAAACCCTCGCCATAACCCGCAGCTTCCAACGTCGCAAAACACAGCTCTCTCCACCTACATACCCACCACTGCCGCAGCCGCCGCGTCAGCTCTTCACATCTCCTCCCTTATACATCCCGCGTGCGCGCGGGCCACTCGGGTGAGTCATCCGGCGGGCGCGTATACGTGTATCGCATCGCGGGGGTGAGCCGAAGAGGAGCACGTACATACGAAGGAGACCGAACCCTTCGACGAGCGCACGCGCGCGCGCGCGCGCAGTCTGGAGTGCCACTGACGCGCGAATAATGCGCGCTGTATATATAGTGAATGGTTTTTCGGGGGAGAGAGAGAAGGCGACACCCCGGCGTGACGAGTTTTTCGGGGGAGGTTGGGGGGAGAAAACGGGTAATGGGAGACTGGAGACGATGTAATTTGTTTGTTTTTTGAAGAAGAGGAGGGTAGGTGGAGGAAGTGTTTTGGAAATGAAGGAATATGGTGTGTTGTAGCTGTAGTACGTAATATGCTGTTGTAACGTAGTGTGTGCTTTGTAATATATATTTTTTAATTGAGCGAAGTTAAGGGTCATTGTAATTTGGTTTGGTTATAACGGCCCCATACTTGATGAGCTAAGAATACATGGCTCTATTTGGGATATTTTTCTTTTTAAATTGATATGGTTTGATTTAATCGAAGTTATATTTTTAATTAAATAAATTATCTTCATATGTAAACTAAAATTATCTTCGAGAGATGAAGTATATTCGAATCAAATTAATTAAAACTAACCTCAAAATATTCGACTTCCCATACCTTATAATAACAAAAGCGAACGGGACAAGTATTACAGTATATTTACATCCGAGGCACGTAAAGAATCTTATCCATCATAATTAAAACACCGACAGGTGCTCTTACTCACGGCTCAATTATATCTCGTATTACTACAACACGAGGTCGCAGGTGCTGGGTATACGAAATTCCTCAATCCTGAAATTGAATACTCCGAGAGCCGCGGTAGCGCGCGCAAAGAACAGTTGCTGCCCTGGTTTCAACAATCAAAGCTAAGTTTCCATTCTCCCGATAGCATACCACCCTGTCTCCCTCTTCCTTTGGTCAATAAACCACCCACGAACCGGAAAACAACAACCAACGTTCAAACAAAAAATAACGCCTCTTCGAAAAACAATCGCTCCAACGCACTTTTCGCTCATGCCATAAACGTCTTCTCTCCTCGACGTCGAAAATTAAATCCCCTCCTCTTTTGCAAACGGGAAACCAACTGCAGGCATAGCATCCTCGTCTCGAGATTGCCCCGTTCTTTCAGCGCAGCGAAGATTGTTTATGCCGCATTACTTTCGCTCGAAACCCCGTATACGTATACGTACACACGTACTTTCTGAGGCGCAGCTCAAAGAGAGAGATATTGCCAGCATGACGTCACGAGAGAGTCAATATTTCTCCCGAGCATTAAGGCCTTTTCTCCCCCCTCCTCCCCCCGCAACAGCGGAACGGGAAAATTCTGGCGGCAGCAGCAGCAGCGGGGGAGAGATATCTTCTTGGCAACGGGCGTCTAATAACCGGTTTATGGACGGCTCTCGATGTCGATTCCTATGAAAATTTGATGGCCGAGCAACGAGGCCAGACAAGAGCTACTCTCCGACGACCAGATGATTGTCTGCTGCTGCTGCTGCTGCTGCTGCTGCTGTCGGGGGAGTTTATGAGCGCGGCAATTTTCGGTAACGGGATCGCCGGACCGCGGGAGCTGCTGAGCTTTTTTGGTCGATGTAATTGATGATAAATTTGATGGTAAAAGTAAAAATATAATATATTTATTTTGAAGAGAATATTGAAGAAAAGTTTTAAAATAGTCAATATCTATAAGGATAGTGCTCTATACTTATTGTTGACTTTGCCGAATTCTCATACTCCTGAAGGCTACATTTAAGAAAATCAAATACTTTGCAAGTATTTCAAACGAAATATCTTCTGGAAAGAACTTCAAAAGCTCTTTTGAAAATGATATTACGACTCTTTTGAAAATAATCTCGTAATTTTTGAACAGATATAACCAGTTTCCCCTCAAAATATCAAGTTACCCATAAACATTCCTACCGATAAACTCGCTACACCCAGGCATCGATCAGCTCTATCTCTCCTTCCCAGCGCTTAGGAAAACCCTTTATAATTTACAACACAAACCCATCTCTCTCTCTCTCTCTCCCAAACCTAAACAAATTCTAAACTCCCGGCTATTTACACTCGCGTAAAAAGCTTTATCATCGCTCTCGCGAGCCAAGGTATTTCCCTACACACACACACACAGACATCGCTAAATTCCTCGTCGTCGCTTCCGCCAAACAAATACCCGCTCGCTCTCCTCCGGATTCCGTTTTAACCTCCACCTCCTCCTCTGCGTAATAAATTTTTCGCGAGATTTGCTTTACGAGAGAGAGAGAGAGAGTTTTAACGGTTAGCGTTTTTCCGGGTCGAGGTGGTAGTGCTGGGATGCGTCTAATCGCGGGCGTGATCGACGAGAACGACGGTGGATTCAGTTTCTTCTTTTTTTTAGAAGAAAGGACGGTTTTATCGCGTAGTTTGGGAGGTGATGAGTATGCTGTTAATTTGGCTTGGAAGAAAATTTATTCCCCGCGCGCGCGATTGAATAAGTTTGCAATTTTATGGCGGCGATTAGGTTGGCAAATACGCTGATAGGGGTGGTATAGATACTTTGCTGGATTTTTCACTTACGGCATGTAACATTTTACTTTTTGATTGAATCATACCTTGAAATTGCCAGTTTTCCAGCACAACGCAAATCAATTTTACTCAAACAATTCTTTACACTTTAAATGAACGGCTATTGCATTATGAACTTTCTATTATAAACGTCTAGAACCTCTTTGCCAATAAATAACGCTTCCCCACCAGTAATTTTAATTGTTTTTCCAATAATTTTAATTAACAATTGTTCGAAAGATTTCATCTCTGGGACAAACCACTGGACACCGTGTGTCCTGTATAATGGCCATCGGCGACGCAATAAAATTATACACAGGCGCCATTGTTTTTCAGTTACAAAGCGACGAAAAAGTAGGACGCAGCGGCGACCCAGCCAAGAGAACACGAAGTTATAACCACAGCAAAGTGCCGGTACAAACCTAATTTACTCATCATGCACATACGCGTCATTCGATTATCAACCAATACACAACCAAATTGGGTCGTAGCGCAGAAGCTTTGTAAATTTCATCTGCATCGTCCCGGAAAACTTCGCAAACTCTGAACCGACATTGCACGTGTCACCACAAGACGGAGCGATGCGACTTATCCGCTTCTCCGAACTTTTCCATCCGCGCGTCGACGGTATAACAAGTAGGTCGTCGAATCGATTATCATCTTCAACGTCGTCGTGTAATTCCTCACGGACATCGCAGAGCGCTCACGGGATTAACAGCCGCCACGGCCGCGAGTCAATAAAGCCGCGCGCGCTGCGTGCAGTATATACCACGGATTCGGGAGAACCGTGTGGTTGCGCCAACTTTACCGTCGTCGCGCAGTGTGGGTGAATAATGTTTGCTCGTAAAATGTCCGCAGTCTTGGGTTAGAGAGAGAGGAAGTTTCGTAGAGTTGACGAGAGTTTCGCGGTTGGATGGAGAGGGTTCTTTGATTGCGTGACCTTTGGTGAAGGGAAGTTAGAGGAGGAAGATGTAGAGTCGTGATGGTGCATTGGTTGCGGAAGAGGGATCTTAATTTTCAATGTGATGCTACGAGATTGTTAATGACAATGGGAGGGATGATGGTAATGAGTAGACTTCAGACGATAACTTCAACGTTGCGAAAATGAGGGAGAGAGCAGAAAGGAAAAGTTTCGAGACAAAACAATTCTATAGGAGGCTTTCTTCAGTTCTTAAGCAACTCTTCGCCTCTCTTTCCATCTTACGCTGTTCTCAGTACTGTACTATAGTTATTAAAAACATAGTCATTGTTCCTTTATACATTTGAAAATACTGAAGTTATACCTTCTGATTATAATACGACTATCGTCCGTTCGCCACCGCACCTTTACCCGTCAATCATCCATAAAACGCATCTCTCTTTCTCCACCCAATTACCTTCTGACCCGGAAGCTCTGCACCATTTTTCTCCCTCCAAAAAAAATCACCAGAACCACGACCGCACACTTCTTCGACGAAATCCAATCCTCTATCATCGCGCGTCCTTGATCGATCCTGACACATGTGCCGCGCGTGTCTTAATAAGAAAGGCCCTCGACAGTCTTCACCTCTCACTTTACCAATCGACTGCACACCCGCAGGTGATGGGGATTCCCAAATCCCGCGAGTAACCCGATACCTAGAGGTATAGCTCGCAGCTTTTTTACACGCCATCCTGAAAATTGCCAAATATTTGCTATTCAATTTCATCCTTATTCTTCGCGAAGGTTGGTATTAAGATCGAGGACGCAGAAAGCCGTAATCAAGGCAGAATGACAATCGGCCGGAATTAGGCCTTTTTTATGCCGCCGATACTCTCTCACGGTTTCATTATTGCACGGCGAGGTAAGCGGAGGACTGTGCTCTCTGGTATTATGCGTGGCTCGCTTTGTCACGCGATCTAATGCATTATAAGCTTTTTTTATCGAAGTTTTTTCGTGCTTCGATAATTATGCCGAGTGCACGCACGCGATTATTAAATGAAGCTATGTGGTATGTATGTGTTTCTTTTGTTGGGTATAGGAAATTTGCTGGAGGTTTATGGTTTTGTTGTTTCCTTTTCTTATTAGATCGTATGGTGTGTAGGGTACTTTTTTGTTTTTGAAATTAGAAACGGAGAGTTGAACTTGACGATTAAATATGTTAATCAGAGGAAAAAGAAACTATATCGAAATTAATATACTTTCAGGCATTAATCTATGAAAAGTTGTTATCGTACAAGGTTGAGTGCAGCCTTCGATTAAATGTTAAAAGCTATTTAATATTGCAGATCAAGAAATTACGCGGATTGACATTGAAATGACAGGACAAAACAACGACTCTTCCAAGCTTTGGGCATTTTTATTAATTGATCTAGCTTGTGAAGATATATTTTTAAAATTTCCAAAACAAACACTCCTCGCATCTCATCTTCTCCTTCAACCCGCCTCCAAGATATCGCAGCAACAACTCGAAAATTCCGAGAATCTATCACCGCACCGTACTTCCAACATCCTTTCAAATGCAAATCTAATCCATTTACTTCCGCAAGACAGCCAGTAGAGAGCGACTGCCTGCCTCCTCAACGATTCGTTACACAAACAGCGCGATAAAATACTAGCCGGACCGGAAACCGAGCGAATCGCGATACGCGCGTGCGCTGGAAACGCGATCCTCTGAGAAAAATGAAAGCTCATGCTTGCGTATATAGACTCGAGAAAAAGGAAGAGATCTCGCGGCCCCTTGGGACACCGATTCATCATACATATCCTTTGGTCGCGAGGTGATAATGATAAAACATCAATGGAGAGATATACGCGCTGATAAGGGAACTCACTCTCTTGAGGGAAAACCTGTTGCCTGACGTGTGGAATATATACACATCTGTTTAAAAATGTACCTTTTTACAACTATCCGAGGGAGCCGAAGGACCCAACGTATATGGGTATATACTTACGTAACGAGATCGCATTAGCGATCCGAAAGAGCGTGTAATGAAACGGCGCGTGGCGCAGCGCGGCGATAATCTCTCTCTCTCCTGTGTGCGTGTGCTAGCGGACAAAAAACGCATTAATGAAAAAGAAAGCGTCGACCTTTTTATCACCGCGCCGCGTGTAATTAAACAATATTACCGCGGTAATCTCCTCGCACTTTCTGCTTCTACGTATATAGAATCGTCGAAGGGAGATGAGGTAATCGATTCTTAACGACCGCGAGCCGCGCGTTAAATCTCGCGCGGATTGCGCAACCGTACAGGTACGCGAAATTGAATATATATATATATATATATATCTGGAAAAGGTAGTACTATACAACGCTCTCTCGATTTTCACTCGGGGTCTAATGAAAGACGAATTGCGCCGCGAGCGTGATATACGAAGGAGAGCGGCTCTCGAATCCTTATTGCACTTTTCGGCCCGGAAGCAATATAGCCGCGGGTAGAGAGAGAAACAATGGAGGGGAAAGAGAGCGACGGAGTGTAAAGCGTATATATAATTGCTGAATCGAGGAAAGAGTTGTGTCGCCGGCGGAGAA
>JAPYZO010001015.1:0-30941 GCA_030522905.1 Torymus flavipes | reverse complement strand
CACCACAACAAGCACCACCACCACCGTCGACATCTTCTCACCGGGTTATATTCCATTCATCACTATATTATATCCTTTGCACCATAATGTCCGAAAGCTCGACATCTCACCCACAATCGTTGCTAATACCTTCGATCTTTGCCTTTTCCAGGACAAATAGTCTGGTTGCAGATGGACATGCCAGCGCCGAGACGAGGTCGTCGAGCCAAGAACATGCTACCGGGCACCAAAATGGCAGCACTCAATGCTCTCAACAACGGAATGTCGCTGCGCAAGGCTGCGCAGGCATTCGGCATAGCCAAGTCCACGCTGCAGCGGCTGAAGTGCCAGTATCGCGTGGCTGAAGTTATCCAAGAGGATGACCTTAAAGAACAATCGCTTACGTACGAAGAATTGGAGAGCAAGGATTTTTATAACTGCCAATGAGTGATATGATTGTACCAAATGAAACTAATTTATTGAATATTCGAATTCAATTCAAATATTGATTAATGTAGTACTTAATTACAAAGTTTAGTTCATACTTATGGAAGAATTTCTAATCAAATAATGGTTAGATTTGTTAGAGTAGTTAGGTTAGTATCGCGGTGGGTGATTTTTGACAATTATTACTGGGATTTGCAAGTTTTAGCACCTTCTTTGTACAAATTTATTGAACAATAAATTATTATTACAAAATATACCATCACTAATAATGGAAATCAACCTTTGTAATAAACCATTCCCCATACTCAAAAGGGTAGTCAAGTCACTAAATCTCTTCCTCAAAGTTTAAATGAAAACTTTTATTTCATTATTTTTAATGTTATTTGAAACTTTTGGTTTTTACAAGGGACCTGAACATTGTTGTTTAAAGATTGTCAACATTTTTAAAATATGCCTATATCATAATTATTTTAATAGTTCAGTACAATTCTGAACGAACTTTGTTCATTATTTCTAGGTATCTAGAACGTCCAATTGACGCTCTTAACACTATAATATTATTTTCATTGCTCCCATCATCAAAGAATCGTCAACATTAAAAGGTATTTTATCCAAAAAAGTAGTTTCCCTTCAGCCCCTATTAAAAATCTAACTTACTCTTGTGACTGAAAGATTTGCTTACCTGAAAATTCACAACTTTTATTCAAATCATTTTTGCTTTAAAAATATTAGAAACAACTTCAATTAGGAATAACAAAAGACATTTAACATTCCTTTTTCAATAAAACTCAATATAAACTTGTACACCCATATGACACGATCTCTATCAAATATCCAAAAATACAATAGAAGTTAGATGATACTGGGCCTTAACAGTTCCCACTTGGCTACGTCCAAGGTAAAATTAATGAAAAACTTATTACTATTACTTATCCTCGACTCAACGCTCTTATTAACTTGCCACCCAAACCTCTGTTCCAGATCAGTACCATGCAGTGTGGCCTCATCCGGACCTGACGACGATAACGCCACCACCACCACAACATCAGCAGCCATCACCATCACCACCAGCACTACCACCATCGACGTCCGACTGCCCTACGACGAGGTTCGAGTGCCAGACCTGTGGCAGGTGTTACAAGATGCGTGTCAGCCTGCTTCGCCACCTGCGCTACGAGTGTGGCGGACGTAAGAGCTTCGGCTGTCACCTCTGCCCCGGCAAGTTCACGCAGAGCGGCACGCTGAGGCAGCACTTGCAGAAGATGCACCACGTGTACCTACCGCCGCAGAAAAGGCTACGCGCACCCCTCGACGAGACCTTCTGAGACCGCGAGTTCGGGTGATTCGCGTATATTCGTGTCTCGTTGTGTCGAATATCAGGACGAATGATTATTGGTATTGTTTGCAAAAGTATTGTTGTAAGAATGTTTTCTTTATTTATGAGAAGCATTAATTGTCTGACAATATTGTAAAATTGAAGGAGTATGGCAGCGCTGCGGTGGCGAGTATAGTATGAGATTTTTGCGAACAACTGTATACAATTATGTACATTTTTATTACAACAGGATTGTGGATAAAAATGCAAAGTGTGTTCGCGAGAAGTAACTCTTAGTTTATGCAATAATACTGCAACAACTGTAAATGGCATTTACTGTGTACTTAAATGTAAAAAAAAAAAAATAACCACGAATGTTTATTATGTAACATTGCGATTATTTTCTGCGCATAGTAATAAACTAATATTTTAGTTGCTTTGTACATGAAGTTGGTTGTATTCACCGAAAATAATTAAAGGGTGTTTTCTAGTCTGGATATCAATATCAGTATTAAAGATAGCTTTTTATGTAAAGTATTACTATTTTAGCTACTAACTCTCTACAAAGTCTCTTATTGATCTAAAACTAACAAGCACAAACGGTCTCAATCTTTATGTACAAAAAAGTACGAATAGTAAGTATGCCTAAACCAGTTCCTGTACGATCAACAGTCTATTTTAACATCTATTATAATTTCCGGGCTCTCTGAGACAATGGATAAATAAAGCTATACCAGAGTTACTACAAAACACGAGATCTCAAATTTTTCTCTCCCCATCCCAGCTTTCCCACATCCCTCCTGTACATTACTACTCTTGCTGCCGGCACACTCTAGCACTCGTATAACCCCGTAACCGGCGTGCCTCCGCGACTAACCTCATGCTTCAACGTTTCTTTTCCAGACTACTACGAGCCGTATGCCTATCAGCCCGTTCCGACGCTCGTCCCGGTGACGCCGCCTCAGTTTAGCAGTGATTTCGTTTCTGGTTCTTCGCCGGCCTACCAGTGCCAGAAGTGCGGCAAAACATACTCAATGAAGAACAATCTGCAACGCCACGTCAAGTTCGAGTGCGATGGCGAGCGTCGCTTCTGGTGCCATCTCTGTCCCAACAAGTATACGCAGAATGCCAGTCTCCACAGGCATTTTCTGCATCATCACAACATCGACGTCAGAGAGATAGCGAAGGCCAACAGGAAGAGCAAGAGAAAATAGGAGACTTTGTATATGTACACTCGTGCTTTTTTTTCTATCGACTTTTGTAAAGTGGGGCGATTAACTGCTATGAGATTCAAGGTCGTTCGGGGAGAGTGGGGCCGGAAGAATAGTGCAAAGGGAACGAAGTATTATTTGTCAAGAGCTTCTTTAAGTGTATAGCGAGTATTTATTGTTGAAATGCGATTGAATTTTTTCTATATTGCGCATATTGCTTGTCAAGGTTTGTAAGTTATATGAATAATTTGTTGACTACGATATGATTTATCCTTATACTATTGTTAAACAGTTACTTAAGAGGTACTTACTAACTGCGATATTAAAAATTTATTGATTTATCTTTATAAGTAATAAAGACACGTTATAACATATGAACAGGACAAATCAATTGAATTTGTAAACCTTCACATCAGCGAAAAATTGACTTCACTTTTTTTTATTTGCATTTCTGTTTGCGTTTCTCACCATTTCCTTAGTTATATTCAAATTTCGTTTATTATCACTCATCCTCAATTTAATACGTTAAAAGAAACAAAATCAACCCTTCATTTACACGCTCAAACAAAAATTATGCAAGCGAAGATGATTACCCTCCACCGCACTGCAAGTAAGTTACACATTCTCATGGTTGCCGAACGATACATTCAACGACCAACTAAAAATCGCAAAGCAAATCGTTTGAAACAGACAAAACCTCAACGACCAACCAATCCGACTCTTCTTTGTTTGAACATTCACGAAACTCCTTGCATCAGCCCGCCCTATACCCCGACCAAACCAGAAAACCCTCGCACTAACAATCAATCTCTCTTTGCTTTGGCTGTTGCAGAGCTGCTGTACTGCAGCCGGCTACCGCGCGAGGTGTGGCGCGAGTGCAAGATCAGCCGCTGCTGCCTGAAGTGCGGTAAGGTCTTCAGCGACTGGCGCAGCCTAAAGAAGCACATGAACTACTTCTGCCAGGTGGAGCCACTCTTTCAATGTCCTTACTGTGTACATCGCGCGCGCATGAACACTCTCTTGAAGTATCACATCAACAAGGAGCACAGAAATAACAGCAGTATCGTTTACGTGCAGCCGCAGGAAGACGTGAAAAACGTGTTTCTTTAATGAATGGATATTGCCACGTGAAAAATTGTACGATGTATAGATGAGTTGTAATTTACAAGACACTGTAAATTATACGCGAGAAGATTAGTTTGCTCTCGTAGGATGAGTTATGATTTATTCCGTTTGATAGTTTTGTTAGCAACATTGTGATGTTATTGCATGTACATCATGTTTAGTGAATACACAAGGCAACTAGTCAAATAAAAGTACATTTTCGAGATGGAAAATTTGTTCTATGCTGGACCAGTGTAAAAACAAAAATCATATTTATTAATGTCTGACTAAGAAAATACTGTACAATAAATTTCGTTTTCTTACGATAAATCTTCGTAAAATTATGATATTGAATTTAGGCTAGTATTTTTTGTAATCAAATTAACGTGGCCTTGCAATAAGAATAAGGTTATTGTAAATATGGACACAATCTGTTGATAAATGCAAGGTTAATTAAATAAAAAAAATGAAAGTTTTGTCCAATTAACGTTTATTTTCGATCTATCTATAACTTTTATTTGCGACTACGACCAAGTGCCATTATTTCTGTTCATTCAATTTATTTTAACATATTCTTCATCAAATGTACAGCGAAATTTTGTTAAATAAACATTTATCTGATAACAAGTAGACATCATTTTATTGCTGTAAAACGTCATAGTGACATCCACAACCGTACACATATGCACGAAAGAAAATCAGATTTACAGTGATTCTTTTTCAGAAAGTTGTAACAATCGACGGGGTTTTTTTCCACTTAAACGGCTTATGAACAGGTACTATATTCTTTTTCTCTTTCCCTGTGCAATCACAACTTTTTCGCACGACCATGACACTTCGTATCTCGATACTCTTCGCTTCTTCTCGAGCTGGCCCAATCATTCTTATCACCTCTATCGACAACCACAATCATCTCACTAAACTCTGCCCAAACTAACCCATCGCCTCGAATCTCTGTTTCAGAACTGGATTTGGATCCATTGGCACCCATGGAGCTGCCCCGCGTGATCCAACAGTTGAACAGCAGTGGCAAGCCCGGTATGTACTGCTGCAGCGCCTGCGACTATCGCAGCGCTTACAAGACCAATGCCGACCGCCACATACGCAACGTGCACGGTGGCTGCGGTACCAGATACAAGTGCCCGCTCTGCGAGTTTCGCACCAAGTACAAGTCCTGCGTCGATCGGCATCTCAAGTCATTCCACAAGGCCACCGTCCAGAAGATGTGAGCGAGGATTTGGCGCAAGGAAGAAAAATGCGTAGGAGGTGTCTGGTTGTGACGGAGAAAAATAACGTAGATAAAATTACTGCATGATAAGGTTGATTTATTTCTTACACCCTCGATTGGTATTACTAACTTTTGGGTAGTGAGTCGATCAGTGGGAGGAGTCAAAAGGTTTCAAAATAATTAAAAAAAAAAAAACAATTTTTTTGTTTTTACTTTTTGAGCAATGTTTCCTTGACTTGGATTGTCAAGAATTACTGGATGTTTGTACGCGAATATTCACCACTTTTTTTACTACGATTTTTACTATTTTTAGTTGGTAAATATGACAGATTCTATTCGAATACGCTAGGCAATCCTAACGTAGAATAAATAAGTAATTTTTTCTACGTCATTATCTCAATGCAGTTGTCATAGTGATAAGTAGAGTGATTGCAACTCAAAAGCAAGATTTGCATCCTGCAGAGTTTTTTAGGGTTATGACATGACTTACATGGAGAATTCCTAGTAACTGGCCTACCTATGCGATCACAAACTAAACTCAATCTTCCTTTTTTGAGAATTCGTATAGCTGTTTATACATTTTATGTTGGTTGTCTATTTAAAAATAAATAGAATTTAATAATTCTGTTTTGATGCGCGAGTTCAGTATGTTCAGTGTTAGAAATAAAAAAACATGACGGATGTAAAAATTATTACAATGATATTCATTCCATTATGCTAAATTTTATCATTAGATTTTTTTTATACCTCTAATAAATCTATTACATCGTTGAAGTTCTATTCATACTGAAAGTATGTATATTTGTTTACGATCAACATAGCGTTCTTCGATGAATAAATATGGTGCGTTGGAAGATTTTTTTGAAAATATGTGCATCTGTATGTAACGATCTCACATTCTGTATAGTCTACATAATTTTACAGCTCAACAGAATGTAGAAGAACTTTGTAACGTTGATACTTTTTAATAAAAAATTTATAATACAAACATAAAAATCCTCTACTCTTCGTTAAAAATTATCAATCTCATCCCTACAATCTGAAAACTGTAACCATTAAAAAGACGTCACCACGCCTGTAAGTAGTTTAAAATAAAATATCATCCCCCGATAACTTTGTCTGCCAACGCCTCTTCTGTTCGATCTTCTCCGTCGCCACAACTAACATCTTCCGTCTTCGCTTTCTGTTTCAGCCACCGTCTGGATGGAGGATCCATTACTCATACCCGATCATTGGCAACAGCAGCAACGGCCTCAGCTGCTACCAGCGCAGGTACAGCAGCAGCACGTCTGCCCGGTATGCGGCAAGAGTTACGCGGTATCGCGCTCGCTTTGGCGTCACCGCAAATTCGAGTGCGTCAACTCCAAGCCGCATCTCATCTGCGACGTATGCGGCTACGAGACACCTCACAAGTGGTCGATGGAGAACCACAAGAAGAAGCGCCACGGCGCCCGACGCTCCAGCAAGTGAGCGAGGGCATTCTTTGAATAGATCTTTGTAGAAGAAAATCGTAGGATGATTTTTAGATGATGCGCGATGTTTGCTTTTGAATCAAGCAATGAAACCCGTATTGTTTATGAGAAAAAGACTTTGTGTGGATTTTGATGTCGTGTGTAGACAGAGAGACCGGCAGTTTGGTGAGATAGCGCTATTGTATTTCTCTGAGTGCGTGTGATTAAGTTAATCTATATGCAACTTCAACGATCGCGTTTAGGTGATTTTTGTGGGAGATGATTTTAATGTGTAGGCCTACGGAATGTGACAGAAATACCAGCAACGTATACTCGATCACCGAGTGATGACGAAAACAATGCAGCGAAAATCTTCAGTTCTCTGTCGTAGACAGAGAGACAGAGAGAGTGAGAGAGAGAGAGAGAGAGAGAGAGAGAGACAGAGAGAGTGAGAGAGAGAGAGAGAGAGAGAGAGAGAGAGAGAGAGAGATAAAAGTATGGACAAAAAGAGAGTTTTATTTTTTTTCATTAAGATTAAGATTAACTAAGTAATAATTAGTTACTGATGTATCGTTTATTATAATCACAAGTGTAAAATATAGATTCTTACTTATTAGTTTAAGTGTAAAATGGCAGCTAATTATTTACAATGAATTTATGAAACTGACTTCGAAAACAGCTCTGTATTTATTAAGGAAATCTAAAACATATTTTTTTAATAGATGGGTTTTATTTCTTTTAACTCAACCCATTCCTTTCTTAAGCGTATACATACCTATAAACAAGTCATGCTTGTTTACGACAAGTATTTTCTTAAATCATTAAGGAGAGTAGTGTAGAACTAAAAATGATTAGATTAACATTAACAATCCGCTAAAAATACCTCAAATAATGAACCTATTTCAAGTAAGACAGCAAAATATCTTCATTACTAAATTTACTAAACCTAGTAAACAGCAGTACGCAATATTTCACAATTTATAAATAACCGTTTTCTCTTTTCAAAATTGAAATTACTCTCTTCTGTGAAACGCTTTCATCAACTATCTTTAACACAGTAGTGCAAGTCGATCTTAATCGACAGAAACCGCCGAAAGTATTCTTGCTTTTCCAAGTACGTACGGGGGTACAAAAGGAACACCGTATAGCAACCATTTTAGCCAAACCTCATCCTGTAACGTCAATTTCTATGTTCGCAGCCTACCGCAAGACCTACTCGGGCGAGCAGATGCTCGGCTACACGTGCACCAAGTGCAGCAAGTTTTACAAGATGTGGAGCAACTATCTGAAGCACAAGTGCGAGGCGCCCGAGTTCAAGTGCCTCATGTGTCCGTTTGCCGCCTTCAAGGCCTTCATCCTCCACGCCCACCAGATCGAGCAGCACTTTTCCCGCCATAGCCATTCGCACCAGGGACACAAGTAGACTTATAGCATCTAGCGAAAATTCCGAGCTTTAGTGTGTCCTCTTAATCTTAGTATATTTTATTATTGTCAGCTTTTGAATCTTTAGTGAAGGTTCGATCGAAGCTATTGTATCGCCATGTAGAGAACGACAGTATAAGTGCCTGAATGACGTTCATCGTATGTCGCAATTGATTGAGAAAAGCATTATATATATGCAGCACTGTAGGAAAAAAAACGGTTGGAGAAATTTTCTAATCAGAGACTGTGATAAAACATTGACATTTCGACTGAATCATTTAAAATGTGATATTTAAAAAATCAGTATTGGTATCCCATATTATTGAAATTAATTTTGAATTAATTAACTAAATTTTAAAGTTTCAACGCACAAAATCTTACATAATTGCACTCAAATTAATTTTACTTATACTCAGCATTATTTAGCTACTACTATAATTATTTGCTTGATTTTTTTTTTAAATTAAATCAGCATATCCTTTTTATATTTTAAGTAATTTGTACTTCCTAATAGTAATAACTGTGTATCCTCTAAGAAAATCACTTCATATTAATAAAAAAAATGATCTATAGATTATCACTATTTTTTGTTTATTTACTTAAATCATAATAAAATACAATATTTTTTTGGAATAAAAAATATAATAAAGTATTTTTTCATATAAGAGTTTTCTAGTACGAACTGAACTTTATGGCTTATTTCACTGTAATAACTTTGATTTTTGACTTTCAGGACCTTGGACAAAAAGTATCTAAATCAGTCATCAAAATGAACTTCATTAAAAATCTTTTACGTCACAACAACGTTTTTTCAAGATTGTATCCCCAATTACACTCAAAGAGACCAGCATCAGACGTATTTCATTCACAGCTATGGACACAGTTGTCCACCACAAACTCATCGCATTGACAGATGTACAACCCTACAAAATAACATGATTCTGTTTCAATAAACAAAAACCTAACACAGCAAAAAAACTCGCGTTCACGTAGACATTGGACCGAAAAATAACCGCTCGCGTAACCAAATAACCACCAGTCTCACATTAGTACCGAACACTACCTCATCTCGTGACTTGTATCTTTTTGCAGATTTCTGGCAGCAGTCAACCTCCTCCTACGTCCTTCCCACCTATCGACAACTGTGCCAGCAGCGACAACAACAACAACAGCAGCAGCAGAAGAACGGGAAAGTGGCCCAGTTCAAGTGTCCGAATTGCGGCCGCATGTACGTGCGGATATCGTGCATGAAGCGACACCTAAAGGTTGAGTGCGGCCAGCTGCCCAAGTACCAGTGTCAAATCTGCAAGGGCTGGTTTAAGTACAGGCACAATCTGTCAGCTCACATGGAACTCCACTACTCCGAGCCGAAGTTCGCCTGTCCGACTTGTCCCAAAAAGTTCTACCGGCGCGACAAGCTCGTCGATCACGAGAAGAAGGCTCACGGCAGCCTGAAACCGGAGAGCGTTTGAGAAATTATAAAGTCTGAATTTTCCGTGAAATTGTGTGTGCTGACTTATCGATATTGTTATTGAAATTGGCTGAAGAATAGTCCTTTCCCTTTATATAAAAATTCTATTCGAGAACTATCGTTTTATCCAATATGTAAGCAATCGAATTTTCGATAACAAAAGACGAACGTAGACACGCGGTGCACGCCAATTAACGCTAGTAGAGACTAATACTTGTTTTCTGTTTGGCAGATATAAATTGTTTAAAGTATATTAAAAGGCAAAATGTACTATAAGAAGTAGTGTACTTTATTCTGATGCAACAGTTTGATAAACCAATTACATTAATAAATTTTATACTACGGTTTGTTGGTTTACACTAATAGATAAGATAGTTTAGTTTTGCCAAGCATATTCGATAAATTTTTTTTATGTTATATTTATGAATCTGTAGAGAATAATTACTGGTTACTACTAAGGCATAATTAAAATTGCCTTTAAAAATCTTTGTTAAATAATAAAATTATCCCAAATCATTAAAAATGACATTAGTAACATTCTGAAGAATGTTGGATGTCTTTTTGATAGAAATCATTGTTGGCATTAATGAGAATATGTAAGTACCAAAACTGTAAAGTATAACGTCAGTAATGTGTATTTATTATGTTGAAAATATTAAATTTTGAAAATGGATAAAAACATATTTTGGTTTGATATAATAGTGAATATTTGTTATAAAGTTTATAATTAAAATATACATTATTAAAATACTGATGTTTCTTTTGTAAAATTAGTTTTTTACACCATACCTTGGACAACTAAAAGTTTCTTGATTGATACTTTTTTAAATCATTAACAAATTCTTATTTAACAATTAATTTATTTCTATTTTCGTAATTCCGTTACAAAAATATTTTTAGTTATTGGAATATTTAGTATATTAACTGTACTTAATCTTTTTCAGGATTGATAAAATTAAAATTTATTGTTCGAAAAATTTTAGGACCAAAATTTTATATTTTTTATATAATTTTTATTATTATAAAAATTTGAAAAGAAAAAATTGACTATTTGCTCTACATAGGCGTAAGTAAATGAAAGTAATTATATACGTACCGTGTCAGTCAAAAGCAATATTATTTTTACTAACCGCCTAAAAATATTTTTCAGGTTTCAACTTCAAAGGAATGCAGTTTCAGCTACAGATTTCATTTCCTATAACTATTTCAAGTGTTACTTAACAAGATTACAAATCCCATTTAAAATTTTTTTTTCACCCATTTGGAAATCGTGTGATGCTTCATTCTCCCCACATTAATCAAGAAAATTATGTGCATATTTATAAATGACAAAGGGTATTTTGTACACTGAACATTTTCTTTATATTTTTTTCTGTTTTATGTTTTGTTTGAAATTTTGTTTTTCAATTTAAAATAATTGTTTTATATTTTTTTAAATAAAATTGTAAAAAAATAATAAAATTAAGGCAAAAAAATTAATCAGACAATAAATCTTATTGCAATATTTTTTTATATTGATTTACTATCCAATATTATCCCATAGTTTAATAATTTTTATTAACTTATATCAAATTTAATCTTATCAGTTAAAACTATTAAATAAAATTCTTTGTTGCAATTACTTTCTCATCAAGCACAATTGTTATTAATTATTTATTTTTGCTTTCATTAATATTTATTTATACATCATTACCGCATGCACGTTAATTAGTAAAAGCTACTTATTATTATGATTTTTCATCGCTTTTGAACATTTAGTGAAAGTAATTTTTCTTATAGTTACAATGAATAGTATCAGTTTTATTCACACCTTCCTCTTTTTAAATATAGTAAATAATGCTTTTTTTTATTTGCATAAAAGATTTTCAAGTATCGCTTAGAGCCTCAACAAAAAGCTGCTGTTAATTTCCGAATAGCCTAATGTTTTTCACTTTAAACTTAGCCAAAGCAACCTGTAAATCTCTTGGTAATTTTCTTACAACGCCTGACCAGCCGCTTGACTTTTCTCAAACTCACTAACGAATGACTCCGAAGCAAAGAATAGAAACGACATAGCAATCTCTCTATCTATCTCTCTACAGCCGATGCAATCCTCTGGAACGAGACGCTTCGTAGATAAAATGACCGACTGTCACTCCCGTTGCCGCTAACCCCCCGATATAACCACCCTCCACGACTGTTCTGTTATAGCCGAGGATCTGAGCATAGCGTCGAGATTGAAGTGGGCCGAAGCCTGGCAGAAGCTGGCCGAGAACGTGCCGTCCATCATGTGGCGCTCGGGCATGTCGTTCACGGCCAAGAGCCTCATGGGCTTCGAATCGCCAAGTCATAGTCTCACTGCCAGCGAAGGCTTCAGCTGCTCGGCTTGCGGCCGCGTCTACAAGCTGAAGAGTAGCCTGAGGAACCATCAGAAGTGGGAGTGTGGCAAGGAGCCGCAGTTTCAGTGCCCCCACTGCGTCTACCGAGCCAAGCAGAAGATGCACATATCCCGGCACATGGAGCGCATGCACAAGGAGAAGCTTTGCAAGCAGGAGATGGTGTAACTGCGTAGTGCGAGTTCAAAGTACGAGTTCAGAGAGATGTCAATGACTTTTTTCCATCAGTTCTAGGTGAATTACATACGATGTGTGGGAACAAAATCTTTTGAAATTCAGATAGACGTTTTTTTATGTAATGAGTAAGGGTCTAGAAAAGATTTTCTGCGCTTGGACAAAGATTTCTCATGAGGAGTTATATTTAAAATTATCTCTTTACAGATTAGAAGATCCGAAATTTTTCAAAAGTATAGTCGCTGACGAAGCTATCGAACTGAAACACGAACGTTTATGCACATCTCTCTGAATATTCTAATATTTATGCTTATATAGGTTATCTGTATTGCTAAGATAGATTAATGATGCGATTAATCTGATTACTTTTGAAGCATTAAGGAATGCACACTCGATACTGTCAAGGCGCTAAATATAGCCTCTAATTCTACGCTGAAATAATTATTCCGATTTGCATTACTTTGGGCAAGACTAAAATAACGGGGAGGGAGGGGAAACGCGCGAGTAAAAATTTCCGTGAAAGCAATGAACTGGGTGCAATCGTCTTTTGGAATAGCTTTTGGGCACGTGGATGCGAACGATATGTGAAATTAACTGTGATAAATCGCTTGGACACAAGCGAGACTATAGAAGAATGCATTTGCAGAGGCGACAAAGTCCTCCTCAAAACTTTCGGCCAGGCTGTTAATCGATGCGCGCGAACTGGGCGTAATGCTGTTTGAATGATATTTCTTTAAACATTATTTAGATTAGTTTATCTATAACAGTCCGTATCAAGATCGATCATTAGATTGTAAATCAAATCGATTGCCCTTGCCTCGTGCGAAATACAAACGCCTTGAAGTAGAATACGCTGATTCCGGATAAACCGGGCGAACTCTTCCATAGCAACCATTCTGGTCACACTGGTTCCATATTTTTTTAAACAAACGAACGCCGCCGTGAGCGCACGTCCCCGTTGGCTTATGTACTGCAAACAATGACTGAACGGAAACGTACATCACACCCGAGTGTACAATACACACGTAATAGGTTATGAAATACTCTATGTCAAATCAAATGTGTATGATATTTCCATTGTACATATACATAGCTCAGTATCATTTATTTATATATTTATTTGTTGTTCCTCGGTATCTATTATTTTATCTTATTTCTACTTTAATACCGACCAAGACTCTTACACTTTTGTTTCAAGACTGATCACAAATTAAGAAATAGTTTTATCGTCAATAATACATTCCGCTCCTTCTTTAAAGTATTCAAACTATATATAATGTGAATATTAATAATATAATCCACATTGTCGATAAATTTGAAACATCCCATAATCTCGACTTCTTCCATAGTTTTAAGATTGCTTCAACAGTGATCTCTGTAATAGTTAATATTTTATTTATTTATATTAGTTTAAATTTTATTATGAAAATCCAGCACACGATGACCTCGTCAACACTTTGTCTTCTTAATTACATTCCATTGTACAAAATGCTAATACTAACTATAAATTGCCAAATATAGCGAGAAAAGCAATACAACACGCCGTCGAATACTCGTTCCACATATTTCTACATATGTCAAGCCAACAGTGCGCCACGGCCGTTCGACTTTTTATAAAACATAGCCAATATTTATAGATATGATTCAAGTTATAAATAATAAATTAATAGTAATTATGAAAAGTCCATAGAAATAGAAGAAGCAAAACACTAGATTTTTATTGAATATTTTTAAATAGACACTCTAGATAAGTTAGATTTTATTTTTACAAGACTCTGTAAATCGAGGCTATAAACTTTTACTTTCAATAGTAATAGTTCAGGGCATATGTTTACGCTAAAGTGACTTGTCAAAAATTTTTAATTACTATGATAGTTTACTAGTAATTAAATATCGATACTTTATGTCCGAATTGAAAAAATATTAATAACAAAGTATAATGCATACATTTATTTAATTAACCTTTTAAACTAAAAATAAAACAGTGCTCTAAGAATAACTACCAAAAAAAATAAAATAAAATTAGCTAAACATATATTAATACATTAGAATGCAGCCATTTTACGATAAATATACTGTGCCTCATAAAAACAACAAATTTTGACGAAATATATGAAAATGGTATTAGTGAAGTATAATTAAGAAATTTTATAAATATTACTACAAATATTTAATAATAATTCTTTTTCTAATAATTGATGCGGGAAAAATTATGTTGCATGCCTTTTCGCAGTTTCATTTGAAGTATTAAATGAAAATATTAAAAGGCACAAACGAAAGTCTAAAAATTTTATATATGTGCATAGATTAAAGTATTAATATTTATTTGAAACTTACCAATAAAATTACATACTGCAATAATAAATTCATCAAGAGACATAAGTAAACAATATATCATATAAACATCTAAAATTTAGTCATTTCAAGCTGTCAAATATGAGTTTTTTACATTATAGCTCACGAATAGTTTAAAAAAATAGTGTTACTGAAAAAATAATTATATCGCAAACAATTGCAGTTTCGTATATTTTATATAAAGCCATTATAAAATTATTTACTATGTGAAAGATACTCTATAAAATAAAAATTATAAAATAAATTTAATATTTTGGCCATGACATTGACTGTTAAAAAGAAAACAAGAAAGTTATTCGTCTATATATACCGTCAAGAACTTTAAAATTTCTCAAAACATTTAAATAAATCTTTTTTCTTGCGAATATTTAATTTGGACCTAATTATTAAGCATAAAAAAATGAATTGTGAAAGATACAAAGAAATTTATTCTATATTTTTGGCTCCATTATTGTTTAAATTAATACAGAAAAAACAAAATTTAGCGTTGATCGTTAAAAAAGATAAATTTATAAATTGTCTCGCACAGAAAGTTTATAGAATAGCTTTACACTATTAAGAAAATGCTAAAAACTTTCAATTTCGCACATAAGCCAAATAAGAGCTTTGTATTTTTAGATTAAGTATATAGTGTTAAATAAAAATAATTAACTATAACCCATGCTCGTTCTATATAATGAGAAATTACTTGTATATGAACTGGTTGAAAACGATAAATCGAATGTACTTCGCTCTCGATGAATATCGCTAATACTGATAAACTAGGAAAAAGAAGATCGAAAAGAGCCTTGTGTTACGTGCCTTTGAGTATACTGGTTAAATATTAGACTAAGAAAAAAGGCGCTGAGAAAGTTCTGCTGAAAAAAAAAATGATAAATTAATCAAGTTAACAAATGTGAATATATAGATTCCAGGACAATGTATAAGTTCTTGTACTATATACTATAAAATATTGAAAAGAATTCCCTTTTATAAATTTATTATCAAAAAAATTAATAATTTATTATGGCAAAATTAACATTCTTACACATTTGAAAATAGGTGATTACTAATTATTATATCTTCACTGCCATAGTCGCATTTAAATACATTGCTTTTCAGTGTCCCATCATATTTTTCCAAAGATCATAAAGTAAAATTTTGGGTTTATAGATATTTTATTCTTTATCTAATGTCAACAAAACTATTGATTTTATAGTTGACATCTTAAAGTTTATATCACTCAGCCCAAGAAAAAAGTATTTTCACTTTTGTATAATTATAATTCCGCTCACCATTAATTTCTTCAACATTTGAGCATTTTCAATTAATTACTTAGCTTTATAATTAATAAGCTTGTTATAATCAATAACATTAATTTATGCAAGTCATTTGTTTGATTATAGATATAACGATACTTTTGTCAGCGAGGTATTGAGTTATTTTAAATATTACATATGCCCGGAAATTTACAAATAGAAATGCAAAATTTCAATGGTCGCTTATGATAAACTCATAATAAATTTTGCTATCTTATTAATATGATTATTTTATAAACTCATCTTCTGAAAGTCCTACTACGTCCTTTTACAAGGTTTTTGTTATCATTAAAATTTTGTAACTTAACTATTATTTTCATAGTTTATATTGTATGTAGTTATATACCAGTTTCATTGTCTTAATAACATATAAATCGTCGGTAAGACATTATTTTGTGCGAAGTTGATTACAGTCCGTTTTATTGGAAATTTAAAATTTATTTTTTTGTATGTGTAACTGTATCGACATATACGTGTTATTTATATGTATTTATTTTGAAAAAAAGACGTAGAAAATCTTCAAAATTTTTAATTTTCAACTTGTTATATAATACGTCCAGTGTCAACAAGTTAGTCTATTTTTTATTTGAACTTTTACTAGCAAAGAAATGCGTTACTGTTAGTTGCGGTTTTATAACATTCCGAATCCGTCGCTTTTAATACTTTTTTGTAAAATTGTAGATGTTGATTTGTACTCTATTAAAAAAATAAAATAAAGCCTTAAAAGACAAATTATTTTTTTTATTTTAGATCAGTTATGTAATAGTCACATGATTACTTTTTTCATTACTATGCTTGTAAAACTAATGAAGTTATATTTTGCAGGTAATTGAAATTTCTCCAGGAGCCATTTATAGCTACAGCTACGTGAGATACTCAACAATAAAATAACGTATGAAACTGTCAGTATTTTCATAACTGATTTAAGATTTTTTATTTTAAATACATGAGTATTCATCAAATTGCATTTTTTTCTTTGTACTTTATTTAACCTTCACCTCGTGGATTCCTTGACAAATTCATTCCACCGACAAAATGTACACCTTGCACTTTCATGTTATATTTTATTTGTCAAATAATACAAATACACTTTTATGTATATAATAACCTATTTGGATTATTGAAATTGATTGTGGATTTTGTTACACGTACAAAGTGATTGAAATGAAAAAGAACCGTTTTTGCAGTTATAGTTCAGTGTACTAATACAATATTTTTCTCTTTCCAGATCCTCTTCTTTTCATTCCACTTCCTCCAGAGCCTCCACCTTTAAGATACTTGTACAATTGTCCAAAATGTGGCAAAATGTATTCGAGAAAGGACACGTTGTATAGGCATATGAAAATCGAGTGTGGACAACCACCCCAACACGAGTGTTCATACTGCAGGAAAACCTTCCATCAGAAGTCGAATTATACGCGTCATTTTCGAAAATGCATGACATCATCTAGAACATTTAAATAACTATATTGAAACAGTATAGTAACATTTCAAACAGTTATTCGTATCATGTTGAAATTGAGTTAAACTAACATAAGTAACAAAGTTGTTGATTTTTCATTAAATTTACAATATATATTATTTTATATCTTAATGATATTATTATTATGTTAATAAATAAATGAACAAAATATGAATTTGAAAATATGATATTTTAACTCCAACACATTATTTATTCATTTTTCAGCAGCTTTGGTAGTATTAAAATTATTTTTTTTTCTTTAAAAAACGACAACTAAAGTATTAACGAAGACAAAACTAACTGGTATGTAAGACTGTAATGCTCATTGATGTCCTTATGTAAATTATGGAAGTTATTATATGCAGAATTATAGGTAAAGAATAAAACATTTTGTAATAAATATCTTTTTTATTAAATTCAACATCACTGACGCTTGCCAATAATAGTACATTTCGACACGGGTGTGGAAGGTGAGTATTTAGCACATGTAACGTTTTTCGCACTCGCTTCGCTCGTGCGAAAAGTCACACGAAGTACATATTTTCTTACACACCAGTTTCGAGCCATATTTTGTACCACAACAGCCAAATATAATCATATTAAAGTTATGATTTTGACGTAAGAATGGTGTAAAAGAATTATCAGAACACTCATTTCATTTATAATTCTAATCCATGATTTCTATCTAAAGATCATCATCAAGATTGATTTCTGGACTCACCAGAAGTCTGAATTAATTTATTTAAATCTCTTAAGTAAATTTGAAGACATCATAATAGTTTATTTATTGTTTTTACTTTTGTGTAATTCATTAGCCTAAGTCTATGAAACTTTAAACAAAATCGATTGGAATTTGTTTTTGATCTATTAAAAAATCCATTGTCTTCATACTTAATAGTAATAAAACATAAAAGCACAAAATCAATAATCAAAAAGTATGATACTAACCATTTTACCATGTTTTTAGATCTGCTGTGAAGATTACAACAGGATGTACAGGATTTTACATATCTGCCTCAAGTAAAAGAATCCGAAGAAATGAACAATATTTTTCAAGATATGTCAAGTTATCCAAACATTATTTTCTAACAATTGAACGAAACATTTTCTAAACAGAATACGCTTTTCAAGCAGAATATCTATCCGTATAGTTACTTCATAATTAAGGGACACTTATAATCTACTAAAAAGCTTTAAATACAAATATGTTAACAATAACGTCAAAGGAAGTGGACTCACTATAAAAGTATTACCCCAATTTGCATTATTTGCAAAAACATGTTGATAAAAAATAATTTTAGATTTATTAATTGTAATTTCCAACAGAAATTTAGATTTTTAGGAGAATTTTATTACTAGTGTTGAACAACTTACGACGTTAACTAAAAGAGCTAAACTATTTTAAAGTTTGTTAAGAATTATACGGATCATTCATTTTTGGGAATGCGTGACGTCAATATAGCATCTCAATATTTAATTACAGTATTTGTACAGTATTGAATTTTCTTAAACTAAGCTTGACGACAAATTTATTTTATCTTACAAAATAAATGTGATTATTATGATGATAAAAAAAGTCAGCTGAATTGGGAGATATAATATTTTGATTCTAAAACATTGTTTATTTACGTTTTAACAATTTTGTATTAAAATAAATATTATTTTCAAACAAACAACAACTGTATATTTATTAGGAATATTACTACAGAAGTCGACAACTGAAGATTTATTAACGTTTTTACTAATGTACATTTTTTTACCTACTCTGAAGATCATGGTTTCTTTGCCGATAGGTGAGTGTTAACTCTAAAACAAGGTGTACAACTTACAAGAAACTAAATACTTTTCCTTTAGCATTGTTTATTTAGAATTTTCAATAAAACAACCCGTTTATGAGAACATTAACAACCTCGCAAAATCGTTTTTACAATGAACAAATGATGGTTCACTTTATCTCATGAACGCTGTCGATTTATCTATTGTTTCAAAAGCTTAATGCAGCTCATTTCTCTTTCTCTTTCTGCCTTTTTTTTCTTTCTCTTTTCCACGGAGAAAAATAAACTGTCATAGCGATGTAAGAGTTCAATTATGATGTTCAATTTTGTATCGATTTTATGAATTGTGCTTTGAGAGGTAATACTATCTTGTATGCATGAATTCACTCTGTTGAAAAAAACATGTGATATTTTTACATAAAAAATAGCAGATTTATCAGGTGTTTTCTCGTCCAATTCGATACATGAAAATCAGGTGATTATAACAGTCACAAATTCGACTTTTCGGTTTAATTAAAATTTTTTCTCGCACAAATAATCTTTACACTATTATTCTAGGCCACTTAAAAAGTCTTTCGGCCAATAAAAAAACAATTAAAAAGAATTTTCAATACAATAACTCTTTTAGTACAACTTACAAACAGTTTTTACGAACCTACTGAAAAAATGCTCGTAATCGCAGATGAGTGTGGACTTTGTCAAGCTATTAACGAACCGACAGTTTCTTTTTCTCCCCGCGAATTCGCACGTGCCAAATATTGTTTGAGTCTATGGCTTCCAATGGTCTGACTTTTCCTTTTGCTTTCTGCCTGTGCAGACTCCCGCTCGATTTGTTCCTCGACGCCACAGCCCTGGCGGTGCTACACCTGCGGTAACTGCTATAAGTGGAAGGGCAGTCTGACTCGTCACCAGCGTCTCGAATGCGGCAAGGAGCCGAGCTACCAATGTCCCCACTGCGCCTACTGTACCAAGCAGAAGAACAACTTTAGACGACACCTCACCAGAATTCACGGTCAAGTGATGGCCCAAAGCGTGATTGTCACCAAGCACGGCAGTCCCATTAACACTGAAGATGTTGCTACACTGAAGATGTTGAGATACTGATGTAGAACGTTACTACTAATGTTGTGTAAACGTTGCACTGTATTTCATGTTTGCAAAAATACGACGTTACGAGAATAGAGCTTTGAAGATCAGTTGTATATTGGTCAGGCGTGTAATTTTGTAATTCTTTAAACTTCGATGAAATAGTTTTATTAAAGACTATAGTTAATGAACATGGTTTTAGTATGAGGAAATATTCTTCTATTGTAAAATATGTACGTTCTTCTAAAACGTTAAAGGTATATCTATTGTTTATGACTACCTCTCCACATCATAATAGTACACGTCATTACGCAACAAGTAAATGTTCTTAACTTTGGGCCCACTGTTAAGGATTGCTCCGTTATTGCTCTTATAAGATTGTAACAAAATAGATTAAATACACAAAAAATAAAATCGTATTATTAATATGTATCTACAAAAGACTAAAGTCAATTATTATTATTTTATTAATTTAACAATTCTTATAAAGAGCAATTATTCGAAGAATACTTTGCACAAATCATATTGCTGAAACAATAATGTATTTAAACTTTTCTGGTACTATGTCATTAGACACTGGCTTTGTATTGCTGCCATAACATGTACATGATTTTAATTATGTAGGTTTTCTCCCTCTTATTAAGATCCATTTATTGTAAATTAACTTTCTAGTATCGTCAACTTTATAAAACATGATTTTTCGACCTAATTAATAATTACAAAAGAGTTGCTACGAGACTGTCCTAGAGATACATGTTCTAATGTAAACTGTGAAAGTTATTATGTATAGAATTGTAGATAAGAAATAAAACTTGTTACAATAAACGTCATTTTCATTAAATTTAATATAAATACCGTGTTACTGAAAAAATTTTCAAACCAACACTGAAGATGGGTAAATTTTACCTGAAGATCATCACGAAAATATTCGTTTCAGAATGTTACCAGAAACATTTTAAAATATAAAGAACTCTAAATTGGATTTGTAAATATCACAATATTTTATGTCCTATTTTTATTTTTATTAAGACCCTCTAGTTCAAGTCTTTGAAACAATAGAAAAAATTAATTTAATTTTTCAGGTCTGCTGTGAAGAACAAAAAAACAAGAAAACGATACTTACCTCATGTAAAAGATTCTGAATTAATAAAGAATATTTTTAAGATATGAAAAACTATCCAAACATTATTATCTAACAGTTGAACAAAAACTTTTGTGAACAAAATATATACTGTACCAGCGGAATATAAAAGATATTTACAAAAAGATAATTTTATATTCATAAACACGCAAGATAATATCTTATTTATTTGGATTCCCAAATAACACCTTTTTCAACTCGATGCCCAGAGGACGTTTTTCTATTGAAAAGCGACGATATGTATAATGTCGAAATTGACTTAAACTAGCAAAGTAATATATTTAATTTTGTGGTTCATTTTTTACAAAATACATGTGATTATTCTAAAAATAAATAAATGAGGGGTAATGGGCTGTGATAGATTTATTTAAAAACATTATTTACTATATGACAATCTAGTTTCTATGAAGATAATTATTTTTTTTAAACGAATTGCAACTGAAGATTTGTTAGGGATACATTTATTGAAGAAAATAAAAATACTATAACAAAGCCGACAACTGAAGATTTACATCTTTACTAGCATAAAAACGTTATAACTATACTCCAATCTCTAAATGTAATCTTTCTACTGATAGGTGAGTCCCTATTCTAAATAAAAATGTAGAAAAAACTAAATTCTCATTTTTAAGTTAGAATTTATATGCAATCGTTCAATGGTGTTTAATTATTGATATTGATATAAACTTGAAAAAAAGGAATTATTTCATCATACATTTAAAATAATTCAGAAGCTTATCGCCATAAAACAAAATCGTTCTCTATAATTAACTAATGATTGTTTGCTTTAACCTCACGAACGCTGTCGACTTTTCAGTATTGTTTTAAAAGCTTAATGCAGCTAATTTCTTTTGCTCTTTCTCTTTCTGTCATTTTTCTTTCTCTTTTCTACGGAGAAAAATAAACTGTCATAATGGCGTAAGATTTCAAGAATGATATTAAATTTTGTATGAAATTGGCATAATTCCTATTCCCTTAGGACACCTTATAAATGGTTTTCTACGAAGCTACTGAAAAAATGCTCTTAATTACAGATGTGTAAAAAATTTGTCAAGCTAACCGACAGTTTCTTTTTCTCCTTATTGATGCGCGCTCGACAAATACTGTTCGACTCATGGCTTCCAATGGCCTTATCTTTCCTTTTGCTTTCTGCCTGCGTAGACTCCCGCTCGACATCATCATTGACGCCGCAACCATGGATGTGCCGCAACTGCGGCAAGCGTTATCAGTGGAAGAGCAGTCTGACCCGCCACCAACTCTTCGAATGCGGCCAGGAACCGCGCTTCAGGTGTCCCCACTGCAAATACCGCACAAAGCAAAAATCTAACTTCCAGCGACACTATGCTAATGTTCACGGACAGGTCATCAGTGAAGGAGCGGCCATGGCCCATCACCGCAATGACAGTGCTGTCAATCCGTTAATACCACAACTGCATCTTCGTGAAGGCAGCGTGCCTCTCTCAAGATGAAGATTGCAACACTGAAGATATTGCGATACTGAAGATGGTACGACACTGAAGATTGTACGACACTGAAGATAGTACGACACTGAAGAGGTTGTGATACTGAAGATGTTGTGACACCGAAGCGGGTGCGACACTGAAGATGTTGCGACGCTGAAAATTTTGAGGCGGTGAAGATGCTGCGTCGAATTGAAGATATTGTGACTCTGAAGGCCTTGTTGCGTATATGTGGCGTGTGAATGATTGGTTGTATATTGGTCAGACGAGTGATTTTTATTTGTTTCTTGTCTATAAATGAAGATAACTATGATTTTATTGAAATATATTTTGATAAAATAGTTTAATTAAATGGTATAGGATTAACGTCGATATTGTTAATAAATATATCGGCCGGTTATGCTTATAAGGTCTAGCACTTTATTCTTGACTCAACTGTGGACACTTTGTTGACTTGGAAAGTGGGACTAACGAAAAAAAGCGGAAAATAAGAGAGAAAGACAGAGAAATTGAAATATTACTTTTCCGGGAATAAAGTAAATTTGTAGACATAAAGTATAATAGGAAATCATATGCGACTTTTCTACCAATTTTCAGGATAATAAAGTGGCCATTGTAGTGGAGTCGGGAATAAGTAAAATTTAATTTAGTTTTATGATTTACCTGGTAGAAATGTTTCTATTAAAAATGGTCAAAAAATTACTGAAATGTTTAAAAAATATCTAATGTTTAGATAGCCATGAAACAATTATTCCTATTATATTATTAGTTAGTAGTGAAGAAGCTATACCTCATATAATCTTAAAGTATTCCTACTAAATATTTTACAGGAACACAACCATCTAATTAGAAACATCTTGCAAGAAAAGACGCAGTTTACCAAAATATCAATAAGAAATACTGGAGTGAAATTCATTCGCAGTACCTCTTTAAAAGGTAAAACTCTTGTCATAATAAATTTTTCACCAATAAATGGAAGAATATGATCGAAATAATCGTTTCATTGATAGTGAAAAAATGGATAAATTTTTTTTTCCTATTTTCAGTCAAACAAGTGATTTTGAGACCACCAGGCTTCCCTCTTTTCGATTTTATTTTATTATAGCAAAACATTCCGCTTACATTGGTGTTGGAATTGACTAAGAATCTATAAGAATAGAGACTAATGCTCTGTCCAATGTTAATAAGAAAAAAAGTACTTTTCGACACGGATGCGGAAACAGGTTAGTTAAGCCATGTGACGTTTTTCGCTCGAACGAAGCGAGAGCGAAGTAAAAGTAAACCGAGAGCGAAAAGTGACATGAGGTAAATAATCTACTTACGTATTAGTCTCGAACCGTATTTTATACCACAAGTGCCGAAAAATCATATTAAAGTTGTGATTTTGAGGTTAGAGTAGTATAAAATATATATCGGCTGGGATCAATTAGGTGTCATTCCAAATCGGCGTTATAATGACTCGTTTTTTAGTGCTTTTTAGAAATTAGACCTTTAAGTGTAGTACCCTTTTCTTAAAATGACCCTTTTCTTGCTCCCAGCCAACACCTCTTTCGTGTTCTATAGGATAACTGTGGGAGTTACTGTGTGCTTTACATAACTTCTCAGTGGTCTAATCGAATACAACTGTTTAATGAAAATTTTTCGAGTAATAAACGCATTATATTCGGTGAAATATATATCTTGATCCATTAACATTTGTCATCAAGATTAACCATAAACTTTTAAATATCAATATGAACTTTATCAATAAGAACAGGGTTTTTGTTATTTTGTACCAGTTCACGTGCTCTGTCTTAAAAGATAAGGCACAATAACTGGGGAGACCACAGTAACTTCCACATCTATCCTACCTGATTTTTTAATCGTAATAAAATAGTTCAAATATATAGTAGAAAACAATATTGTTTATTTTTATCTACAAAATAGTAATATCGTTCCTTATCATTCTACTGTTTGACAAATAATTTTGTATATATAGAGTAATACATAAATTTTACTTTAAATGAAGTGTGTCAATTATTAGCATTATGATTTTTATAAAGAGTAATTATTCGAAGAATACTTTGCTAAAATCATATTTGTATTGATAATTTTTTTGTAATCTGACCAATTTCAACTATTATTTTCATCGTCACGACTTTCTTTACTTATATTTTTAGTCTTAATACAAACATGAAAAACTTTTACAAATATTGTTATTGCAATCTTAAATAGCATCAATTTCTTTTCTAATTTGCGTGATATATTTATAATTTGCCGGTATCATGTCAAGAAACACTCGATTTTTACGGCTGCCATAAATGTATGCGATTTTTATATTTAGTTTTTTGCTCTCTTATTAACATATATTATTAATTAGCTTTCTTTTATCGTCAACTTAATTAATTTCGACTTTCGACTTAATTAATAGGTACGGAAGAACTGATACGAGACTGAAGTGGACAGGCGTGTCCCAATGTAAATTATGGAAGTTATTATGTACAGAATTATAAATAAGCAATAAAGTTGTTATGACAAATATATTTCTCCTTAAAGTCAATATCACTACCGGTTGCCAATAAAAAAGTTACGAATAACATTTATCACATTTCTAACTTTAATCGATAATTTCTATCTAAAGATCATCAAGAAGATATTCATTGGAAGATATTGATGTCTGAAGTCACCAAAAGTCTGTAAAGGTATTTGTTTATTTCTACACTTTTCTATATTTTCTATCTAAAGATCATCAAGAAGATATTCATTGGAAGATATTAATGTCTGAAGTCACCAAAAGTCTGTAAAGGTATTTTTTCATGTTTACACTTTTAAAAACCTTTAAGAGGATATCGGCGCCAGTTACAGATTCTTATATTGAATTTTACATTGTTGAAATCCAGTTTTAAGTTTTCTAAAATTATCGAAGTAATCCGGTGTTTGTATTGGGTAAACAACCATCGGATGACAAAGAAATTCAAAATTTGGATAAAAACAATGAAAAATACGAGAATGTCGATAAACATATAATTCGACTTTCATTGCTGAACCAAAAGCATCATACTAACGATTTTACCATTTTTTCAGGTCTGCTATGAAGAATACAACAACAGGAAGTACAGAATAACATCTACCTACCTCAAGCAAAATATTCTAAAGAAATGAATAGTATTTTTCAAGCCATGTCAAACTAACCAAAAATTATTTCTTAAGGCTTACAAAAGCTTGTCTGAACGGAACTTGCTATACCAGCAAAACATCTACCTTCCTAGTTACCTTATAACTGAAAGACAATTACGAAGTAACCATTTAGTACAAATATCTTTAAAATAATATAAAAAGAAGTGATACTTCTATAAAATTATTACATAAATCTATATTATTTATGAAAAAATATTTATAAGATGATAATTCGATAGTTAAAGATTACAATATTTAGTATAAATTTTATTTTTAAAAGACATTCTTATTGTTCTTGTTAAACTATTTTTACAGTTTTAATAATTATTCAATTTACAGTACAATGCGTATCAGTATTACGATATCATGTACAGAGACAGAGTCTTATTTGTATGCGATTCATGTTGATGATATAGTCAGTAAAGTAAGGTAACTCAAGGTGATTCGGCCTCACAGACACTTCCATGTATCCACTTTATGGGAAAGGTTAAGGGCTAGTTAGCCAGTTTTGTTATTTAGGTCTTAGCAAACCTAATTTCATTTTCCATGTGTCCTAGATTTTTTTTTCTAGTAAAAAGTAGAATGTATTTTAATTTATATTTATACATTTTTGTCAATTTTTCCTTAAAAAAAATTAAAAAATTTTGGAATCGAATTGGCTAAATTAACTAAAAATAATGGAGCTTAGCTTTTTTCTCCGTAAAAGATGCATTATATTTTTATGTCTCTTTAACAAGTTTTTAAAATGCTTGCAGAAGCATAGAGCTTTAGGTGGCCGAATCATCTCGAGGTAACTTCTAAGAGTTAATTTTTATGTTTGTAACGTGTATATTGACTACTTTTGTATTTTTAATATAATTTATTAAGGTTTTTATAAATGTTATGCTTATTAATTCTATAGAAATTATTATATACAATTGTTTTATTGATTCATTGAATCTGTTATATAGAAGATAATATGTCAAAATGGTTAAAAATATTGTATGTAACGTATCATTTTTTCATATCGATATTTATCATTTAATTCTTAAGTTAATAGTTAAGTTTTTTTAACTTTATTGTTGTCGTTTTTATAATATTGTATTTTAATAAAATATAAGCGCATAATTTGATATATATATATATATATATATATATATATAAAATTTAGGTAAATACATTTATTTACGACTCCATATAATGGCTACTTTATTAACTTGAAAAGCGGGAAAAGGGTAGAATTTGGTTCCCATTCATGCTTGATTTCCACAAATTTACTTTATTTCTGCTAAAAGTAATCTTTTAATTCCTCTATTTTTCTCTCTTACTTTGCCTTTTTGTCAGTTAATCCCACTTTTCCAAGTCAACAAAGTGGCCATAGTTAAGTCAGAAATAAAGTGTTATATGCAACATGGGAGTAAAGTCGATTATTCTCTTGGATGATTACTAAACCGCACTCGCGGGAATAATCTACGACTTACTGCATAATGTACTATTTTTACTCAATATATTTGCCACGATTCGTTTCACTTGTAAGTACAAGGAGTGATTCCGGTCTTTGGAAAACGAATTTTGATAAGACTTCGGGAGTCTATTTTTTTTTTTTTTTTTTGTACGAAAAGTGAAGTCTTGATAGCGAGATATAAGATTCTGCAATCCAAATCAACGATTTGTTAACGTAAAATGCTCTCTAAATAATTACTTATTATTTCTTAAATACTAGTGGATTTTCATGTAAATGAATAAAAAAATTTATTTGCTTCAGAAGATGCATGAAAATTGACATATATAACTTTGGAATATTTTAAAGTTGAAAATGCTTGTTTTTGTGACTAACTTTGTCAACTAATAACTTTGCACTTAATCATTATTTTTTAGGCATGAAGCAAATTAGATTTCTTTTTATCTATTTTTATCTAATTATGTGAGAAGTTATAAATAATGGTTCAGGAAGAATTTTTCTTTATAAAATAGCTGATGTTTATTGCAGAAGCTTATGTCTCGCTAACAAGGGCATATAAAATCAAACTGTAGTTTAACTTATTTGTTGTCAACTTCGTTTTTAGGTACTACGAAAACGATTCCCCAAGTCTTATCTAAATCCATTTCTCATGGACCGGAGTCACTCCTTGTTAATATAATTACTTCGGATTCTTTATTTTCCTAAATATTATAGCATTTTCACAACGAAATATCAAAGCAATGTGAACAAGAAAAATAATAGGAAAAAGAGTTCTTGATATTAACGAAATACATGGTTGTCTTTTAATGTTGTGTACATAATTACTTCATTAAAAAAATAGATTGTCCTTTGCACGATATTATTGTAAAATAACGATAATAGTAACTATTATTAACAGTTTATTCTCTTTTTTTCAGCCGATAACGACTGTAGGTACCAATGCGATAGATGTTTTAAAATCTATACACTTAAAGGGAACCTTATACGTCATCGGCGTCTCGAATGCGGAGTCGGGCGAAAATTTAAGTGTACAGTGTGCGCGAAAAACTTCAAGCACAAGCATCATTTGCAGCAGCATATGACCCGAGTGCACCAATGGCTGAAAGTTCCAGTGTGAAAATATTCTTACAATTGTTATTTTCTTTTTATACTTTTTGTATTGCTGAGCTTATAAATTATGACTTATGGCTTCTTTGAAGATACTATTTTCCGACGGTAAATCATTATGACAATGATTGTAAAAAGAAACTTTGGTTGTATATAGTAGAATTATAATAAATCTTTCTAAATGCATAACCACAAATTAGTTCATTATTGCATAACAAAGCCATATTTTATTTTGAAAATTTTACACAAATAATGAAATTATTTGTTTTAAGTTTTTGCAAAGTATTTCATTGTCACGCAAAACTATCGTGTGCAGAATTATAAAACCATCTATTTTTTACACAACATACATTTTTATTTATAATTAGAAGACAAAAAAAAATTACTCTTTTGGCTACGAAATTTCTGGTAAATAAGATTCATTAAACATTTACAGTATACGGTCAGAATTTGTATAACGCAATATATTTTTCGGCCATAGTTTCGAAGACTAGACTATAGAAGAGTCATTTACATTACCACAATTACCACTATAATAAAACTAACATTATTTCATTGATAACCGTGTACTTTTCTAAACAAAGAATCGTCGTCGCCTGCATTATACGCGAATTACAAAGATTCTAAGAGCACCGTGAAGAGCCCAAATCTTTGAATATTTTGGCTTTCCACTAATAACAAGCGCGACGAATACTACTACTACTCACCGACAAACGAAACTACACCTGAAAAAAAAAACGAAATCGCGCGACAAAACGGCACAACCGTAGCGAACACCTCGAAATTGATAAATCAAAGTATATATATAAAAAAAAGAAAAGAATTTGCTAACCTCACGCCTCCGTGCGCGCTCTCTTTTTATCATTGCAGCGGCCAGCTGGACGGAGCACGGCCAGTTCATGTGCGAGCGCTGCCGCAAGGTGTACAAGACCCGGGGCTCGCTCACCCAGCACCAAAGGCGCGAATGCGGCGTCGAGCGTCAGTTCGCCTGCGTCATCTGCGGCAGCCGGTTTAAGCACAAGCACCATCTCAAGAAGCACCTCAACCGGCTGCACTTCGTCTGAGCGTCGTTGTGTGAAGTTATTACAGTTGCTATTGTACCAAAAAAAAAGAGGGAGAAAAGAAGAAAGAATCTGAATATCGATGAGCGTGTACGAGACGTTCGTTTTGTTTATTGTTATGTGCGAGAACGACTGTACGCCTCGTTGAGTCGACGACATTTTGTAGACTGGACTGACATGAGTAGCAAGTTTCAGGCTTTTACAATTTAACCAAAAAACTTGTATCTTCGTTTCGATGACATTTATTTTTTCGTTACCGTAATCGTACATATACTACCAATGTAAGATACTTCAACGCGTCCACGTATTATAAAGTACGTTATATGTAAATAATGAAACACTGACAAATGTATACCAAATACGTAATTTCTCATTTTTTTATGAACAGGGATTTTTTACATTCACTTTTGTATTCATATTATACAATTATTCTATACCGTAACAAGAGAACTGTTTTCTATTGATCTATCGTGACAAAGTAAAGTCATTTCTAACGAGCTTTTGTAAATAATATTGAACGTATACGAGCAAGATTCTGTACTTTACCTTCGGTAAAATATGCCTAAAAATTTAATTTCAGGTATGACAGCCTTGTTGGCCTATTATGTTACCAATACAGTCATAATTTTATTTGTTATATAAATATTACAAATTTATTTTTACCTTATAGACAATCATTAATTCAATGTTAAAAAGCAAAGAAACTTTTTTACATACTGAGCTTGATAATCTAGTACTCAAGTGTTATCATTTTTTTTTATATCTAATTTTTATTCAATCTTTTCTACCGAAAGTTATTTATTTCTAAGTGAACGTTAAATAAAACGTTAAATAAAAGGTATTTTTATTGCTAGCCTTTGCTTATGACTTCGCATCTATAAATACGACTATGCACTCGTATTTAGTAAGCATAGCCTTTAACAACCCTTATCTTTGTTAAAGTCGTATTACGAAAATTTATCCGCTCGTAAGAACGCGTTGTCGACCAAAAAAGAAAGCAACGAGCATCCGTTTCGTTCGAACTGTAATTTTTGTACGATAAAAATAAATATTTATGTACATAACCCGAGCTCGCGTTATTTCTGACCTTGTCCCACCCACGTACACACCATCGTATATAGCCTATACATAAAACACGTTTGTCGGCGAGCTTCAAGAATGCGTGTCGAACTACATGAGCTTTCGTGTGCTTTCAGGTATCGTCGCTGCCTCGCCGATCGTCCGACACGTGTGCACGCAATGCGGCAAGACGTACAAATGGCGCGACTCGCTGAATCTCCATCGGCGCAACGCCTGCGGCATAGAGCCGCGTTTCACGTGCACTTATTGCGGCCGCAAGTTCGCGTACAAGAACCGACTGATGAGCCACCGCTGCGATCACCCTTAAAGACTCATTCGCAAGCCTGGAAAATTCATTTCCAT
>JAPYZO010001014.1:0-24773 GCA_030522905.1 Torymus flavipes | reverse complement strand
GGGGGGGGGGAATGCTTCCTTCAGCCTGAAACGCTAAGAGAACAGAGCCTTCAGTCCATCTGCTAAGTTTCAGAGCGGTTGGACAGAAGGCTTCAGCGCAGTCGAAATTAGAAATCAACAAAGCCAAGGGGTACAGCACAATGGGCGTAAACCTGAGTGCTGGGCACCACGTCTCTGAAAAGAGCCGCCCGCCGCTCCAACTCATAGACAAAGACATTACCACCATTTTTTTTTTCGTAACCTAGCAACCTATTGCTTCCACCAATCAAATCATGAATAAAATGATTAACAACAAATCTGTTATTTTTTAAAGATAGGATTGTTGAAATCGGTTATTAGCTGCCATTGATAATATGTCAACACAAAAGTACTATGTTAAGATATTAATAATACAAAATAACCTACCTGTACCTGGAGCACAACTAAAATACATGCACTGCACCATCTATAAGAACCCTTTCCTATTTACATTCCGATTCCCTCCAAATCATTGTACTTCAATATTCTGTATAATAGATAATGTTTCTTGACGAAATTTTACAAATATATTACCTATTCCACACACAAAATTCGAGTTCGTCGAGTCGAGTATTTAGGCCGAGTAGTTCGAATTTCGAACAATCCGACACCCCTAATAAATGCGTTTGGACAAAATTGTAAAAATAGTACATTACGGTACGTTTGACCTAAGTAGCACTTTTTTGCACGGCGTGAAGTTAGTGCCCGCAGCGAGGGTCCTAATCACGCCGCGCAGAGTGCTCCTTAGGTCACAAATATCGTATAAAATTTTATAGCGCTGCCTACCTAAGCCCGCTGCCTACTCGCTACGCTCGTGCGCTAACCTAACGGTGCTAAAAAAGGACTACTTAGGACACGGATAGGCGTGACCTAAGAGCGGGCTTAGGTCACACAGTACTATAAATGATTTCGGAATGCTATATGTGAATCTCTGTAAGCTAAACGAAAAATTCATTTTGATCAATGAAATTGATTATTGCTAATCGTATTTTCAAAGTTTCTTTTCAGAAAAAGACACATAAATGACTCCGTGAAAGAAATACGAATTTCACACCTTCTCATATTTATTGGATCACATCTTCTTTACAGATTTGCCTAAATAGGTGAATTATAGACGCGAATGTATTTTGCTTCCACAAAATACCAAATAACATTATTTTTAATGTTACTTCCATACCAACTTCAAGGAAAAAGCCTCACCTTGCTGCTCATATTATCACTTTCAATTAGGTTTTTTGAAAGACTCATTGAAATTTTATAATAGAACTTGCATAACAATGTAGTGATCATTTTAAACAATTAAAAACTGTACAAAACGTATATTTTTCATATCTGGAACCTGGCGACATCGCTTATTTAAGCTTTCGGATAAGTGAGGATAGCGAACTAGAAAAATTGCCAAATTAGCGAAGTGGCCGAATTACCCCGACTTCCCTTACTACTGCGTTTAAATAAACAACCATAATTAATGTATGTGCATTGTGCACCTCGAATTTTCACAACCTGAATCTAAGATTGATTATGCTTTGTACATCAGCTACGTGCTGTTCGACGCTAACAACACATTATACTAGTTTGAATGAAATTAAAAATTAAATTTTACTCGCTCCCGAAGAATAATATACACTTTGACTCTTCGGTATAAAATGTTAAATCTGGGTCACATGACTTTATCTGCATCTCACATGCTGTGTTATTGTGCGAAAATATAACGATAGTATATTGATATGCTAAAATATTTTAATTAAAGTTCGACGATACGTTGGGATGACTTTTTTTATAATAATATATAGTAAGGTAATGTACTTATAGGTAGTACTATTATTTTTTTACATTTGAATTGCTGTTTTAATTTTTTTCACTTTTTTAACAAACAATCTTTTCACAAATTCCAAACTTCAAATTTAAATCGCTATCATTCTCTACAAGTATATCAAACGTAGCCCAGTACACTTATTACTCCTATCCTTCATATCCAAGCCATAGCAGCTCTGCGCTTGACGCAAACTTTTTGCGCGCGCTGTCTCATCGAAACGATCGGACAACGCCCACTCTTAATTGCGAGAACAACAATGTCTGTCCGACGCAACCGTCGCGCAGACACGAAATCTCCGTGAACGTCACCACGCTCGTGCGTTTGAGCTAGGGAAAAGCGCCCTAAGGAAAATACGCGCCAGTCTGTGTGGTCGTTTACAGCCGGACGTACATCCATATTATATAATAAATGTATTTGAAAGACGCACGACGGGAGAAACAGCGTGCCGGCGGCGGAAATTGACTTTGCCGCTAGTGCGTTTGTTTTGCGCTTTCGGGAAAGAGGGACGACCCTCGGCACGCGTGGCCGGACTGCGGATAAGCAGCGGATGCGTAAAAGGAAGAGAACGAAGGGAGGGATCTTTTTCTCTCTCTCTCTCTTTCTTCCCACGCGGCTCTTGCGTAAGCTTAACATTTTAACACGCACGAGCGGGCGGCTGCGTGAGTATGATGTATGGGGGATGAGGGTAGGCTTCCCTCTGAAAGGCTTCTTTACTACATGTGTTAAAGTTTTATGGCGCCTCAGGGGCGCTTCTCGTTTATTTGCTAGAAATCTGATTCGGTTATTTGTTTTCTAGTGAAAAATAAAATAGACGCGGACAGAAGTGAGCGAGTGGATGATGCCAACGTGACAGCAGCTATAGCGATGTTTAATCGTACTCTGCGTATTAGTACTTGTCTTAAGAGTGCCAGCCGAACGTGAACGTTCTCACTAATTGATCTTAATAATCTTATTTTATAGTTAAAGTCACTTCTGACAGACACGTCGTGAAGCTTAAGACACATAAATTGAGTCGAGCGATTGACAGTTGCTCGATATATACATTACATGTATATACATTATATATACATTATAACTTTATAATACTGTCAATACATTGCTAGATATCGCCTTTACTTAAAATATCGTTTTTTTTTCTTTTTAATATTTTGTAGAAAATTAGTGAACATATCAATTTTTTCTACTGAACCTGTGCTAATTGAATCTAAAAATTTCTCTAATCATCAACCGAGATATCGAAAAAGACATTGACGATATTGAGTACGAAACTGAAGCGATGTAAGCTATAGATAGATAATTATAAATAATAAGTATTGTCGGATGTCGACTTCTATTGGCAATTTCATTTTTTGTTTTTGTAATTTTCTTTCCATGAGTAACTTGTTACCGTTATAGATTAAATTATTTTTAAAAATCTAATAAAATATCGATAGTTTTAGCTGCGATTATTATTTATATTTATACATGCCATGAAGATGCCCGATACGTTCTTTACTACTCACTGATTCACCAACCCAGCACCAGCAACGCTGCGCCTTTTATCGACTGGAAATTCGTGTACATATATGTTGCTCCCTTGTTGTAATATCATGTATTTTTAGATGTTGATCAATATTTTCGTAACATGTCAAGCATCTATTTTCGAATTTCACACGCCTACATCTGGCGCGAAGCCGCAACAGGAGATCCTATTTTAAAACAAATAAGAATATCGTAAGAAACAGATAATTATGTCGAACATTACAATCAACATTATAATTTAAAAAATTATTTTTCTCTTATCGATATTCTAACAACCTGTTAGAAGCGTAAAGAAATATTTATATTTCATGACATGAAGCTCTTATAAGTACCTCCGCTTTATCGCTCATTAAAAAGTTTTCTCTCGAGATTACTCTCCTTTACGATCTTTAAGTATCATCACCTAAAAGCAAGGAAAACATAGTAAACCTTTAGCATACACTCTATTTATTTCCATAAACACGAAAATTTCAACACACCATATCTTTATAGTCGTTTATGGATTCCTTGCCATGTTTACTTGCGTTAGTATACATATATAGTAGCTGATATCATTGCCTCAGCAGTATTACGCATGGAAGGTTATTATCACGAGATCCACGACAAAATATATATAAAAGCTCGTTCACCCTAAACTGTTCTTAATACCAAAAACATATTATAAAGCGTCGATAAATTGCAAACGTTATAACATCGATTATCAACTGATCCGGCGAATAATGAGGCGCGTCGGAGCATTAGCCAGCGAATTGAATTCAAAATTAAACGAAATCGTCCTCCACTTTGCCCCCAGCTCGCATTTGTCAAGCAAATGCGATTTTTCTGCATATATACACAGGGCTTTTATCGAAGCGCAGCAGTCGGCGCGCAATAAACCCGAGAGCCATGCGTCAAAAGCCAAAAATTACTCCGATAAATTCACTCTCTTTCTCTCTCTCTCTCTCTCTCTGCTCTTTCGTATAAGGAAACCTTACAGCCGTTGCCATCCGGGGAGAGAGAATAATACGCCAGGGCCGAAGCCAACATCATTTTCCGGAATTATTCGCGAGTCATCGGGCGCATACTCGCCCGTGTCGTTGCCGGAAATCGTTCTTCGAAAGCTCGCGCACACCCCGTGTTATGCAGTTTGATTCTCTCTTTCCCTCTCCCTCTCGCTCGATTTTTCGTGTAACCTCTTTTTTTCCCTGCTGCCAGTTGCCCAATCTCCTTTCTCTCTGGCGCTCTATTCTATATACGTTGCGCTAGTCTCTCGTTTGCACGCGCTTTTATACTAGGGAGAGAGAGAAAGAGAGACGGCCTGATAAAAATTCATGATGGATGAAAAATCGATGCTTTGTACAAACATCATGGGCGAGTCAGTCGCCGGCAGTTCTCGTGCCGGTGCTATACTACACGCGCTTTTCTGATTTACGAATCATCATGGTGTTGGAGCTTGTAAAGGATCCCAGTCTTATACTTCTAAAGTGTTTTACGAGCGAGCTTTCGTAGAGCTTTTATTTCTGTAAAATGGGCATTGTACCTATCGTCATTCGTTTCTTAGAGATTTTATGAATATTGAAAGTCAGCATTATGGATCATAATTGCATTTGATTTAAATTGAAAAATGTATATAGCGTTTTTATTATTATTATAATTGAGATGACAAAAGGCGACAGAAATAATATAAACTATATTTTTTTTTTATTTTTTTTTTTTATAATTAATCTTGTTCAGTTAAAATTAAGTTTCGCACATGATGATAGAACCATTAATATTCAGTCGAATAAGTTTTATAAATGAAAAAATTACATTACAAGGGAATTGACTTTTTTTACTGTACTTAAAATAGAAATAAATTATAAACAGAAATCGATAATTAACATGTTTGATACCTTTGATAATAATTTATGTGATATTAATAGATACATGTATGTAGGTTTTTCTAAAAATTAAATTATGCTTTCTTTCAATGTTTGCAGAGTAATATGAATAAATTTAATGAAAAACAAAAGTTCCTCCTACATGGATGTCGTAACAAAATGTTTAATACATATATAATTGTATTGCGATTCGCAATTCGAATAATGATGGTAAACTGCAGGAGAAGAGCAAATGGGTGAAATTGTGTTTTGCAAAATTCATGCAACCCGACTCGCACTAGGCAACAAACAGCGTAGGGGAGTACATTCTCCTAAAATGAATTTAACACTAGAAGAGATGTACAACTTCGAACTACAAATTACACAATAAAAAGTATTACTATAGCTGTTGTTACGTATGGGAGGCTGAGCTCGTGATTTTTTAGTGAGAAATTTTCAATTAAAATTTCAAAATATAAAAAGAAAGTTGTTGTACTTTTATAGTAAAAATAACTTTTACATTTTTCCAAAAACATAAGAAAAATTTTTGTTTTATCGAATATAATTCTACTCCACTCGACAATATCCATTATATAATATAATATTTCATATAAATTTTTCATCAGGTCAATAAAACAAAATGAATATTTGGTGGGTATACTATAAGATGATCATTTACTCCGCAAAATGAGATACACAATAAGCATTTTACGCTTCAATTTATATAAAAAAAATGATGTTCGTAACTCGAGCATAGAATTTGCTCTTCCGTAAAACTCCATTTTACGCTCTTGTTATAAAAAGTACATGCCAAAATGTAACTCTAAAATTAACGACCTTCAAGTAGGCTTCAAAATTCATCATCATTCTCTAAATAACTAAACTTTTCTTTTAAATGAAAATGATCATAATCTTTAATCACCACCGATGCAGCTTAACTTGTTTATAGAAGTACCTACTATACTCATGCCCAAATGTCTCTGTATCATTGCAGTTCAACGGTAGCACCCACAGAGGCGAGAGCAGCCGCAGCTGCGGAGGCGTGGGGCGAAACTTGGCAGCAGCCCTCATGAGTCTCGGAATGACAGATACGAAACTGCTGAGCGCGATTGGCGACGACGAGGCCGGCCGAGCGATTGTCCAGAGCCTGGGAAGCGCTGCGACGACAGTCCGCACCTCGACTGACATTGGCACGGCAAGGTTCGTAAATTGCACGTTATTGTCTCGAAAAGCGCTGAAAGTCTGGTCGCGTTTTGTCGTATTGTCGTGAACTTTCCAAAATTACCTTATTTTTTAACAAGAATGTTCTATTTCTTGGCTTACTCGACTTTTTAAAGTAGAGATCGAATTATAGTTTTTAATTTATAAAAATAATAATTAAATTAAAAAATTAGAATAAAGCTATTTCACGTGCAGTGGCTTACTATGGATGCAACTATATCTACTTGTGCAATGCATCATAGAAAAGGGAATATTTAATGAATATGAAGAAAATCAAATGAAATTTTACAAATATATTTTATTAATGTTATTATTTTATTATTCCCCTTTTTCCGTATTCATTAAAAGTCAATATCTATTCGTTCTTTTAAATTAACAATAAATTATTTATTGTTATTTGTTTTCAAGGAGTTGAGAAAGAGTGTAGTTTTTTTAGTAAAAATAAGAAAGTTTTATGAAAAATTAGAACATAAGAATCTGCAATTTTAACAGGTGGAATGTCCATAAATTTTATAGACTGCGTTTAGTAAGGAATTAAATGTTATTTTGGTATAAATAAATTCGTTATTAAAAAATTCTCGTTATAAATAAAGTATTTTTTAATTGCACATAGGTACTTGTAATATGTGAAAATTATTTTAAATAGATCTGTAATTTTTATGTTTTTTAGATACACTGCTGTTGTGGATGATAAAGGCGACTGTTGCTTTGGCATTGGTGAAATGGAAGCTTTTACAAAAATTGATTACCAATTACTTGAAAAAAATGCAGATGTTCTAAAAAATAGTTCTCTGTTAGTAGTCGACGGAAATCTAACTTTCGATGCGATGAAGTTTGTTATGGATATTGCCGTTCAAAATCAAATACCAGGTATTTATTAACATTTTATTTTTCCAAGCTCTACTTTTGTTTACTCGTCAATTTTCATTATTAAATCTTATTTTCGTTATTCATTCTCCGTAGAATATTAAAAACAGTCATTAGGTAAAAGTATATTGATAAATGAATTTCTTGGGACCCTATAGGTATACGCGTAAAAAAGTTAGTACAACCAATATTATATAGCCAATACATATCACGAGGTGGGATGATGCGACGATAAAATGTGGAATACCGTTGAAGTACGGTTTATGCATGAGTAATGCAAGAGAATAATATAGGCTTACATTGCGCGCTGTATATGGGCTAAGTATTAGCTATATAAAATTTTGTTCATATATTGGACTAACTTATTCCTTCCACACAGGCAATTATGAAAAAAATTTAATATTTCGTCGTCCTGATTCAAATACTTACCTAAATCTGGAGTTTAATAAAAAATTGACAATTTTAATAGTAATCCATCTATTTCCAAGAGTAAATCACGATCATATGTGATATTAGTCGTTGGTAAATGAACTTCATCATTATCAGTAATTAACATCAAATTCATAAGAAATCTTATTTTATTATAAAAAACATTAAAGGCACTTATTTACATTACATTGTAAATTGTGATGAAAAAATGATATCGAAACCGTTAAAAAAAACGAAAATATATCTAATCAGTTTTTGTAAGTCATAATCACTGCAAAGATTCGTTATCAAAAATACATTTTCATTCAAATAAAGTCGAATATTTAAAACAAAGCAATAATTGAGTTATCAAATTTTACTGTCTGAAGACTTTTTTAAAGTTTTATAAATATAGACTATGAAGATTTAGATCGTACAATTTTTGTCATCCAATTAGCGCGCTTATCCTACATCATCTTGTTCTAATATAGTGAAATATCTAAAATTAATATCTAATATAATAATGGATGGAGTGAAAAATGTACTGCAATAGATCCTAAAAGGCAGTTTCTAGTTTTAAATTAACATACTGGTAAAGGCATATCTGATAATGTATCTTTATAAATATTTGGGTAGAATTGAAATAACAAGTAATAATAATTCTATAAAAGATACGAATTTTATTTGTAAAAAATTTTATACAACAATAAAGTAGAATACTTGTAAACAAAAACTTTGAGTTAATTTAATTAACTTGAAAGTTTTGTACTAATATCTATAATAAATGGACGGATCAATTGTAGAGTATAATTTATAATAATTGCAAAAGTGTCATGATAAAAAACATTCATACACTTTTTAAATATAAAACATATTAAAATTACATTTGCTGTAAAAGCTCGTCATTCAATGCTTATTAAATAGGTTCTTAAATATTATTATAAAAATGGACGGAATAAACAATCGTTTCTTAAATATTTATAAAAGTTGTTAGTTTCGAGATTTAAGTAAAAATCTTATTTAAGATTGGATGACAAAAATGTTGTAAAATAATAATTTAATAAGACGTAAATCTGAACCTAGTCTTTTTTAAATATAATTCGTGCGCTGCAAACCATGATGAGTCTGAGGGTTGGGTTGCATTTGCATAACTAAATTACGAGATTCTCTACGCCTTTTGTACCCAGATCGCGAATCTAAATAAAAGAAAAATGCGGCTGCTGAGTGAAAGAAGAATGAAATAACAGCTAATCCATACGACCAAGATAAGTGATTGAAATTTGGATACATTAGCCAATCTCTTCTCCAACATTGTCCACCAAAAATTGAAACTGAAAGGAATAGTAATGCACCTGCAAAAAATAATAGGTGTGATTATACTAACTCAGACACTAGAACAGTTATAATTATACTGTATATAACTCACCAGCGATACCATTACAAACACAAACAATGCTTGTGAGAAGCCATTCATTTTCCAGTACAAATTTTAGAGGAAATCTTATTAAAATCAAGACAAGCACTGCTTGTCCAAAGAAAGAAAACAGTAAAGCTAACGTTACAAATGCTTGTACCACCATCAACCATCCAGGAAGTAGCCATTCACGAATAACATAATATTCTTGAGAAAATACATGATGGCAGCCATTGAACAATTTATCAAACTGATAATATGGATAACGGAAGTTTTCGAAACAATATTCCCATAAGCCCATGTGCTTAAAACTGCTAAATGTCTCTACATATGACTGTATCCAGTATGGACTGCAAATTAAAAGTTATTCATTAATAACAATTGACTTATCAATTAGCTTTGAAATTTCAATAGTATATTAAAAAAATTGTACCTGGTGAAAGACATAACAAGGAGGATACCTGCTGCATAGGTAATAATTCCTCCAAATACAACGGCATCTAAAAAATAAATGTTATCACATAAACACCACCCATAGGTTAAGTTTATATCTTACAGTAGTTACAACACTTTTACTCACTCGACGCTTTTGGGTAATCCAACATTTTGGCAGGTATAGTTATTCAATTCTTATATCCGTACAAAAGTACGGACTTAGAATGAAAGAATTACTCCAATTGTTTACACGTCGAAATTCGGAGTAGTGTCATCAACTAACGCGACCACGCCTCATATGTTTGATTCAGCCTTTAGTTGGTGGCGCTTACGTACGAACTGCATAGCGCGGCATATAACGCTCTCCGCAGTCTCCCCGCTCCCGTTCAGTTTGACTTTACTACTTACGCGTTCTCCCTATAGCACATTCATATATGATTTAAATCTTCCACCTGTAGAGGGCGACAGGCGTAAGTGTTTTTGGAGCATATATTGATATATACAATACGATTTTTACTAATTCAATATTAATGCAACAATGACTTAAAATTTACTTTTATAAGAACCATGACGAATTAGATAAAAGTTTATATTAATTATTTATTATCCTAGTACCTAATACATTTTTTAACTAGTAAGGAAGGGTTCAAATAACAAGTAACGCTACTTTAATAGATACAAATTTTATTTGTAAAAAAGTTTGTACAACGATATAAAGTAAATACTTATTAACAAAGTTATTTTAGTTATCTAATAACTAACTTAATAGTTTTGTACTAATATTTATAATATATGGACGGATACATTGCAGAAATACAATTTACAATAATTGTACATGAAAGTGGCATAATAGCAAAACATTCATGCTCTTTATAAATATACAATGCATTAAAATTACTTTTGCAGCAAAAGCTCGTCATTCGTTTTTCTTAATTAATACTTTTTAAAATATCATTTTTAAAATGGACGGAATCGATAGATCAACACAATTGTTTCTTAAACAGTCATAAAAATTGTTAGTTTCGAGATTCAAGTTGGAATCTTGTCTGAGATTCTTTAAGATTCTGTCGCTTTTTCTTCTGAATATTGGCTTCAACGAAGAAAAGAAGACTGGCTACAATACCCAGAACACTTCCAATGACACCCAGTGCAAATGACCAGCCAAAATAATTGTTAGTATGACCAGGCATCCATCCATCTGTATTACCAAAACATGCAAATACAATGACAGCAATACAGCCACAGATACATCCAACTGTAAGGAAAATTCCAATGGCTAGAATGAGGTTCAAATAGTGCTTTTGTTCTGCATCCCAACATGTAGCATAAAGCACTGTGAGGCCCAATGTTATCAGGAATGCCAAAAAGCAGACAGTGAAGAAAAACTGTGTGGCCACCATGAAAGCTGAAAAAACAGTGAACAATAAGTCAAAGTGAAACACTTTCCTACCTTTCAAAAAAAAATCTTTCTAAAGAATATATTACGTGTTTCTTAACTTTTTAGCACTTGTTAAGAATACAAACATTCTGCAATACTTTAAAATGAACTTTCACATATTCATTTTCTACTTGTTACTTTAAATAGAGAATTATTTATTGCTGCAAGAAATAAAATTAAAAAAAAAAATGTGATTCAAAATTTAATAACAATGTTGATTTCTATTAAGATTACTTTTTTGTTTTCAACTGACTAGTCCTTCAAGGAGTACGTGAAACTCTTTATAATAATCATAAAGTTAACACAATTACATTGCAAAAAAGTCTTCAAAACTAAGTTTTTAGTGCTTATCAAAGTAGATAAATTATTGGCCTACTTTTTTTTTTTATTCGTCAATGAAACTAGGTCCAAAAAAATTTCTGCACAAATATTATATTATATTGATCTTGTAGGCACAGTAAACATTGCATTATAATATGCTTATATTTACAAAAAAAGAAATCTGATTACATTGTTTATATGCCTGATAAGTATATTCAAACAACGTGCAAACAATTATAAACGGTCGAAAACCGAAACAGGTACAAAAAATTAATTAAACAAAACTAATAATTACGTGGTAAAAGGAAGCCCCTGATCTCGGAGTATCCGGTGGTGAAGGGATCGTATACCCATCGGCAGCCCACAAAGAATCGGGTCGGCGCGTCCGACTCCCTAGGGTTAGGCAGTGACCTGAAGCAGTGCCTCCACAGGCCCAGCATGTCCAGTCTCGCATTGGTGATCCTGTAGTCGCTGACCAGCCATGCCGGCGTGCTGAAGGCCACACAAACGCAAATGAGGGCGACGAGAAAGATGCCGATGGCCACGTTCCCCGCCAGGCTGCGCTTCTTCGTCATCTTGACTTGCAGGCGTCGCCGTCGTCGTCGCAAATGATGCGCCTGGACCAAGTGGACACCTGTGTGCGCGCGCGCGCTCACTCGCTTTTCCCGTATCTATCTCTAATCTGCTGCGGCCGAGCGTCGGGATGTGAGTGTCACGACAGAGGAGTCATCGAGAGAAAAGCTCCCACGTTAACCACACCCAACGTCTCTGCGTATACTGCGACGGGGCTTGGGCAGTGGGCTAGCGCTCGCACGCTCGTATACGCTGACTCGCTCTCTCGCTGTCTCTCTCTCTTTGACTCTTTCTCTCCCGCCGTAATATCATTCTTGTGTGTTGTGCGCCAACGGGCGTTACTTCATCTAACCTGACCCCACCTGTATGCGTGATGCATGTGTGTGAGAGCGCTACTCACCGCGATTCCGCGGCGGTGGGTGGCTACTATACTTCTGACGCTTTTCCACTTGTTGATCCTTTATCGCGCTCCGATTTGACCATCTCCTTTGTCAACGTCGTGGTTTTCTCACGGCGAGGAGATGTCGAATCATTTGCGTCGGCAACTATACGTTTTGAGGCATTTTAGCGTAATTATAGCCCGAACATTTTTCGTAAACGCAGAAGGAGCAGCAGGTGGAAAGGATTCATTAAAGAGCGCGTTCACTTTTAACGCTCATATAATATACGCATCGTATACGTGAATTGCGCGGTGTACTTGTGCGTACACCGCGAGACTACACACATGCATACCTGAACAGGTGGAAGATGCAAACACAACTATACACGCGACAATTGACCGACAATGACATGTTCTAGATTCTTAGTCAACTTGCGTGTACGTGCTTAGAAATTCCACTTTCGATTTTTCGACGAGGCAAGAATTCGCCTCGCTCCTTACGGGAATTTCAAGCAGAGCCCGAGGAGAACACTTGTTTTCATTTTCTTACTTAATCAGCTCTTTAATTTACGTACGTGCTTATATGTTGGCTTTTTTATTTAGCAAATGCTATTTAGCCAGAGTATATACCTACTACGCATCTTTTCAGATTTGCTTTTGATACAATCGCAGCATTTACGCGCGATGAGATTAAGTGCGCTATTATCTACCGGATTAATCGAAGAATTGTATTTAAATATTAATTCTGATTAGTCAAACGGATCATACGGCAATTATAACTGTGACTTTGTTTTTACGCGTGTTCTTAAAAAAAATCTATTATAATGACGAATAGAATGATAAAATTGACAGAATCTCATAATTTTGATTAAAACGTAACTATTTACAAATTCATGACTACAAAAAGTCGCGAAATTTTAAATTCTTAATTTCTACTTTCTACCTGGACAAAACTTTTTCTGGATCACTTTTTGGATTGCGAAAAATTTAATAAACCTCTTTCCAAAAAGTATTTTAAAAACGGTACAAAAGTTGCATGAATTACGGATATCTCTTGCCTCTACTTCCTCTCTATCGATTTTTTGTCATCAAAATAATGATCTGCAAGTTGTTAATTATACATAGATGAAAAAAATTCGAAATTTCATTCATTTCCTAAACGTTAACACTTCATTACAAAATGACTTTACTTCCTATTGTTCTGCGCCTCTATCATTGAACTCGAGCGGCACGGCCTACAAGATACTTATTCTTATACTAGCAAGGCGCGATTTTAATTTGCCGCAATTAGAGAAACTTACGAAACCCGACACTGTTTTCTTCGCATAATAACGGAAGTGTACCGTCGCACGCTCGCGCGGGACTCACAAAAACGAAGGTGAAATCCAAGACGAGAAATTGCCGATTGCTCTCAAATCGTCGCTCAAGAAAACAAAAGCCCCCTCGCGCGCACATATGTATATACCACGGGAAAAAATGGAAAAAGAGAGCGCGCGAGCTGAAGGTCGCTTCCCGAGGTGATTCAATGCTTCTCCACAGACGCGACCATGATTTTTTTCCGTCCTCCGCGTGCCGCCGGCGCGTCGGCGCTCGCAGCGTACAACTCGGGGCGTGCGAACCGCCGATATGAGTAAATTCTCACTCTTAATAGGCCACGCAAGATCGTTAGTTATGCATCGCTCCATGCATCATCCCCACAGTAATGTCTATTAAGCAGAAAAGTGTGAAATGAAGGCAAGGTAGGTGTGTACATCGCTTAATGATTCGGTGATGCGGCTGCGGTCAGCGTTAAATAAACATTTTTATTAAAATCTGTAAACTTCTCGTACAAAAAAATAATTAATACACAGATTTAGAGATTCGTTCGAACGCAGAGAATACTGCCTGAAATGGCTAGTCATATATGCTAAAAGTTAAAAAGGCACTTTAATGCATACTGCTCTTTCTGTCATAAAGTATGCATACCTACGATCGCTTTATAAGTATTTACAAGTGCTTCAGTCGCATTTTTAAAATTTCGCAGGTAATATTTTGGACGGATATTACATTCATTATATTTATACAATACAATGTATATCATATTTTGGACGGATATTACATTCATTACACTTATAAAACGTATATCATATTTTGGACGGATTACGTTTCATTACTTTGTTACATAGATATTTAACATATGTATATTTTTTTTAAAACAATCATGCGTAAATATAATAATAATAATAATCTCGTGAACTGGCTACGTTTTGATAAAATACCGAAATATATATGCTTGTGGAATCTTTTATATAAAATAACATTTCGATTAAAATATAGTGTCAGAATATAAAAAAAATTAATTAAAATAAAATAATTGTAAAAAATCAGATCTTCATTTAAATTAGGCCTTTCTTTTATGTTCACTATCCATCCAGAAAGTCTTTAAAAGTCTAATGTTTACATAAAAATGTGTAAACATTCCCAAATTTATAGCAGCTTTTCAAATAGCCTGATAGTGATGTATATTCTTCTTTAGCAAATATTGAAACATGTATTTATCCTAAATATTGGAATGAGTTTTATCTTCTCCTAATATTCTCTCTATTTTCTTCCTGTATCTTCGGGCTTCCACTAAGAAGAGAATTCCTGCAGCTAACAGAGTGAAACTGCCTACTACAGCCAAAGCAAATGACCAGCCAATATCATTATGTTCCCAGTTGGGCATCCAATCTCTGCCATCACCTCTGGCTCCGAAAATAATTTCTGATATAATACCACAAATAGAAGCAAGTGTCAAATTTGCACCAGTTGCCCATAGGAGCAACTGGTATTTATCATGCTGTCTCGAACAACAAGTGTAGAGTACAGTCAAAAAGCTACCGATCAACAGTAAAGTAAAACATAGTGTAAAGAAGAACTGTGTTGCTACGAAGAAATCTGGTAACAGAATGTCGTGAATGATATAGTATTCTTCTTCAAAAACCCACCAACACCCATAAAAGCTGGTATCATATAAATGACGTATATCTTGAAACCCATTGAAGCAAACTTGCCAAAGACCTAAAAATTAATAAATTTTATAAGAAATATTTTGAAATACTACTAAATCATTGATTTGTATTTTTTTATCTTTGTATTAATATAGAAATTTAATATTTTGTAAGTATATGACATTTTTCACTCGAATGCATATAATTATTGAATATTTTTTTAAAATGAATTTTCAAATCATTGATCATCACTAATACTTTTTTTTATAACATTGGTATTTTGTAAAATAATCAAATTTGATGGTTACCAGTGGTACCATATAATGAAAAAATTCATTTATAACCTATGTGCATACTAATAACAACAAATGTTTTCATAGATCATATTTTTCTATATTGCTCTTAAAAATATGTTGTAAATATTTGTTATTGTGTTGATGATTTAAGTAAAGGAGTAAACAATTAAATAAATTTTAAAGGAAAAATCAAAGAATTTAACTTTTTAATTTGCATTAACAGGTGTTGTTTTCATTAGTTACATATTTCAACTTTTGCTACATATAGTAGACTAATACAATTCTAGGTCATTTGACGGTAAAGATAAACAAATAAAATTAATATAAAAGACTAATAATATGCATAATTACCAATTTTGACAAATCTTGGATTTTCCAATTTGCCATCAGTTACAAGCCAGTTGGGTGTGGTGAAGGCAATCAACACGAATATGAACGCCAAAAAAGTGAGAAACACCGCGGCTTTTCCAGTGCGTGACTTCCCCATACCGTTGCCTTCTCGCGCCTCTTTTTTGCTAATATATAAAAACCACTCTGTCGATTTCACTTATTAAAGAGGCAACAATAATAACTATTAAAGAATAAACTAACGATGCTCCAGTATGATACATACAAGTAACGATAGCCACGAAGTACGGGCTGCACTAGATTGAGTCACACTGCAGAGTGCAGACGCATACAGTTGGAATTCCCACGCACAGGTGCCTTTGTGGCATAAGTATTCAACATAAAAGAGTCCCTTCTCTATAGTATATGCAGTTGAAGCGGACTGAGGAGTATACCGTGAAAATGGCGGAATGGAGTATTTAGTTAATTCCGTATTATGCCTGTAGAGGATAGTCGTATCTCGTATCCCTTCGAGCGGGAAACTTAAATATATTCTGGCATATTTATTAACTAAATTTCTATATATACTGAATAACTTATTATTTACAAATTAATTGATTCAATTCGAATTTCTCATTTTCCAGTTTGGTACGAGCCAACAGATCTACATAAGGCACTGACAATATTTGAGAGTGGATCACAATGGGAAAAAGTATTGTGTTTTGTATCTCCAAATGTAAATGAACTCATAGCAATAGCTAAATATTTTCAAATACCTGTGACACTTAATGAATCCAAAGTTGATTTTAAAATTATTAAACAGATTACAGAACATTTAGTTAAAAAAATTCCAGTAGTCATAGCTACATTGGGTGCAGAAGGTTTATTGGTAAGCATTTTTTATATTTATAGTAAATAGTTTTTTCTTCACTCTCAGTTTTTTAGTTCAATATAACATGAAAAATTGTTATTGTTTTAGATCACTAGAAAATCTTCAGAAAAAGAACCATTTCTTGATAAGAATAATAAGTTAATTGCAAACAAAGAAATTCACTCACGTTTATACCCTCCACTAATGTTTAATGGTGAAGTTGTAAGTGTAAGTGGTTGTGGTGATTGCTTAGCAGCGGGAATTATAACTGGAATTCTCAGAGGGTGGAAAGAATCAAGCTGTGTATCACTAGGCCTTCATGCAGCTAAAGAATCTCTTATTTCTTATGAGACCGTTCCAACTACACTTATTTCATTGCCTGTAAATGAAGATTTTTATAGTTCTTAAATCTAAAAAAAGGAACCACGACAGTGTTTCTATTTTTAAATTTTATAAAAATTTAATTTTTATGAATAAATACATTTAAAAAATACTGTAATTTGGCTAAAACAATCCTCACGCAAATGAATTCTTTTTCTCTCTTGAAATCACAGCATCACAGCATTTTATTTTTTCTTTCCCTTTTTAGTATGAACTTTTGCTCCATATTTCATGACAAAACCCTGGACATCAAATTTCCTTTCACAACCTTTGTAATTCATGTAACGAATTTTGCCGAAAATTGGACGTTCCTTCCAACCTTGATCGTGTATTCCACAAATTGACCACATACAACCTGATAAACACATTAATTTTGAATACAAGAACGAATTTGAAAAAATTTTACATTAAACATTTTAACGTTGAAATGATGAAGTTTCATGTATATTTGTAATTATCATACCAACATATCCATTTGGATCTCGGCCATCCATGCTATATTTGTCATTGAAATAAATAGAATACTTAAGAGCATCTTCTGGAGTTTTAGTCCATTCTAAAATTTTTTTAGCCCAATACATTCTAAGGAATCCATGAGTTTTTCCCTCTTTTACTAATTGAATTTGAGCAGCATTCCATAAATCATCATGAGTTAATCCTTTTTCTAACTCTTCCATTGTATAGACATATTCTCTTTTATCATCCCTGTTTTACAGAAAAAAAATTTCATTATTAAATTGACAATAAACTGTTGATGAAAAAAATTTAATTTTGAAAATTATATTACCTGTGTTGATCTAATGTCTTTTGAGCCCAATCATATGCTCCTTTAAGGCTATCATAATTTGTGTTGTAAAAACAAAAATTATCACTTAGTTCTCGTCGAACTATAGCTTCTTCCATAAATGCCTCTACTGATTGTTTGTGCTGGCTTTTATATTTTGCAGCTTCTAAGATGCATCGTTGAACAGATATCATACCAAAATGAAACCATGGTGACAAATTACTTAAAGCATCACAAACTGGGTCGTTACGTTTGTCAGAATAGATTCTAAGTCGTTTTTTTATAAAACTATCTAATTGATCAATGCCGCCTCGATAACCTGGTTGGGCCCATGTAATTTTATCAACTGTTTTATCAATTAATACATCATCCAGTGCTGTATCCCATTTATTTTTCTCAAACTTTTTATCAGGTGTGTAAGGATGCTTTATTACAGGTGGAAATTCAGTAAGGAATTCTCCTAATTTTGAATTTATTTTATTTCTAATGGTACGCGCAGCATACTCTAATTTATCAGAAGTAACCCAACATGGAACAATATTATGTGCATCTACCTGCAATCCATTGTTATTATATTACAATTTAATATATTAGCATATATTTTGAATTATTTACCTGACAAAAAGGAATATCTTTTGGAAGTTTCTTTTTTATATCCTCCACCCAATATAAAGGTAATCTCAGTGGAAAAAAGTCTGCGACTACTGCTCCCATTTTGTATTTATTGACAAAATCTATAATTACAGTATTAGGTTCACCATGCAAAAGGTGAAAGTAAATATTTAGAGGTTCACAATCTTTTTCAACTTCTTTTAGGGCTTCCAGCAGAAATTTATAATGGCGCAATGTTGCATCAAGAAATTTTGGAAGTATACAAAAACATACATGTAAAGGCACTTTGTTCTTCAAGGCAATTTTTTGAGCAAATAACATTGCCCAGTTGTCTAAATTAAAAAAGAAACGTAAATGTCTTAAAACTAAATCAATAATTTTTATGTAAAAGCACTTTTACCTTGAACTCTAGCATCTCTAAACATCCAGTAAACAATGCCTTTACTGTTAGGTGCTACTTCATCCAATTCTGTTAGAACTCTAACTCTTTTCTTATTAAATTTAAATTTAATTATAGATTCTGCAGCCTAAAGATATATAAAAACATTATATCCAATACACAAACTAATGGTATTTTGTTAATTCTCAATAGCACTTACATCCTTCCTTTGTTCTTCTAACTGTTTAATAAAATCAAAAGTTTTTAACTTTTTTGAAGTTGTTCCAGTCATTTTGAAACCTGTAATAGGTATATATAAACATTAGGTTCAAGATTTTGCTTATTATTCAATCTACTGTTTTAATTTAATTTATTAATAAAAGAAAACTTTACTTGAATATTTCAAATAAGTAGTAGACACAGCTATTATTATTACACAAATTTTTGATGATGCAAGTGTTTTAAGTATAGTATTTGAATCACTTTTATTAATTTAAATAAAATTAGCAAAAACTAAATCAAAATATTTTTAATCAAATTCCATATCACACAATTGTACATAAAGTTTAATTTACGCTGCAAGTAACTTAAAAAGTAACAGAAGTTACTTATATTCTTCTTGTAGAAATTTTATCAGCATCGCACTAAAGTATATACCACTATTTATACCATCCCTTTTATTTTTACAAACAGGTTATGTTTCCTGTTATGATTTTTCTCCTTTGTTATTAGTTATACCGACAGTAAGGAACGTATTTTTTCAAAATCCGAATTCTTCACCTAACAATACTGAACCATTTATAAGTAGACGTAATAAATTTGATCCTTTTCATACTTATTACAAAAACGTTATTAAAAATATTTGCTAATTAATATTATGAGATTCTGGTTTAAGTGAGATTCAACTTGTACTATACTCTGGCACATATTAAGTACACACTATGACTATCCAGTATCCATGTCACATGTGAATATGTGATGTGCGCTTAGCGTGCTAACCGAGGCTCCAAGGTTGACATAGTGTAATTATACCTATATATATGTTTACAAAGTGTTGCATTTTCGTGACATAGACGCGTGCGCGCGTGCCCCGCACAAATGAACTGATGAAGATGATAGACAAAGGATTGTTACAGAAATAAATGATCTCAGAGTAGGTACTAGGTAATATTAATTAAACACGAAAGATATAAATAACTATCTTCAATTATATATACTGCGTCATGAAATATTAAATAAAAAAAAATTAGAGAACGAAATTATTAAAATTATATTCAAATATAGTTACAAATAAAGCAAACATAGCAAAATATTTCATATCAGTGCCGGCCATTAAGAACATAGGCATTATCTATGGGCCTCCACCAAACGAAGAATTTTTTTTTTAGTATAATTANNNTAATTATAGTCTATAAAAATATCGTAAATGAAAACTGCAAGGATTAGGTATGTGAAATCTTATTTTTAAGCGGGTTCATAATTATCCCGCGCGTGCAGCCATATTGAAAATTCAACACCTGCCTTACCGACCTACTCTCTATCCAAAAAAACGTATTTGAAAAGCAATTACTGTAATGGATAATAGTAGGTATTCACCGATCTCAGTAATTAATATCTTTACCTACTTTTTCAAAAAATCAAGAACGTAACTCTAATTTTAACTAGATGATATTATCAAAATTTTTCTAATAATTTTTTAAATTATAAAACCAAGCTCAACTTTTGAAAATTATGAAACTCAATCCCCTTGACTATGGTAAGGCAAAAAATATTGAATTTACAGACTCTCAAAAATTTTGGATTGAATGCTATTTTCCTGCCATTATTCAGATTATTATGTCGTTGACGCAGAAGGTAGGTGCTTATGAAAAAGTGAAAAATTATATTGGATTTTCAAGAAAATTAGATAATTTATCACCTCAAGAAATTATAAAAGCAAGGTTCAAAGTTAATAGAATACTATATTACATACTTAGGGAGTAAAAGTAAAGAATGTCCCAGATCGCATGGAAGTTGACAAACATGCGGTCTGAGGCATTCTTTATTTGCTCTCGTGGTGCGTATATATACGATTTTTCCTCACACCGAGCCGATCAAAGTGCCTCATTCCCGCCCGGCTCTGAAACTGAAAAGTAAAAAAGGTTGATTCCTTCAAAAGTTATAAGGGTTTGAAGTTGAACGTCGCAAAAGGCAGAAAATTGCTCTCAAAATCGCGACGCTGCCTATACTTGCGATTTGTGCTTTTCTCGCCACTTTCATCAGAATTGCACATAAACAAAGGTATTAAACTAAAATCAAAGTATTTCCCAAATCATAGATCAATAGTAATATATTAAATAAAGTTTAATTTAGATTGAATGAAGTTTTGAAGTAGATTATCATTGAATATTCTTTTCGAAAAAATCCTACCCTTACATAGACCCCCACCATAATATGCCTAGGGTTTCAATGTAGCTTAATCCAGTACTGCATTTTAAGTATTTTATATATGTCTATTCTCTTAATTCCTCCTAGAATTATTTAAGTTTGTCTGTATTGTTATACGTGAATATCTTATTTCCCATGATATACGATATAGGTGCGCGCGTATATATATAAAATAAGACTCTAGGAAAGACGATACTATATAGAGATCCAAGTCAATATAGAATCTGATCAATATATAGAATTAAATGGATTTTTGGTAAAATTGTACTTTTTGTTTTAATCGGTTTATATAATTTTGATCAGAGTTTAAGTATATAATATTTACTATCCACTTATGGATGTAGTATAGTATATATCTGACATGTTGTTACTATATGTATGACTTCGTTTTTATAAAAGCCTCCAGAACATCATCTCACAAAAACATAAGACTTATTTATTTATTTATTACCCAGAGTCAGAAATACATTTCATTACATTACATGTAGTAACCCTGCAGAGGAAAATAAATTCCCTGTTTGCAGATCCGAACTAAAAAAGATCAATTAATTATTGCTTATTATTGTCATCTAATTTCAAAAGCTTAATGATTTTTTTTGCCTAGCGGTACTTTTTTAGTACCACTTTTGCTCCCGGCGCCCGTAAAAGATGTACTTTAGGCCTCGCTAAGCAAAAAAATGTAAAAAAAACAAAGAATTCCTCAGATCGCATGATTATCACTCTTGCCTTCGGCTCGGGTAACAATTTACATGCGATCTTGGGGCATTCTTTACTTTTACTCCATAGGTGCATAATATACTATTAAACTATAAAACAACGCGACGAGTATGGATGTACATATTCCAAAACTACTAAAGATATTATAATAGACCTAAATACGCCGAAAAATATTTCGCTAAGGTCTTTCGCATCGATAAGCCGCGAGTTAGCCGCTAATATTGTCTCGCGTATATTCCGAGACCGGTTTGAGAGTCGACAGAAATAAACAATAATATATACCCATAAACACGGAATTTCGTGAAGAAAAGAGAAAAAAATTCCACTTTCCGTCATCCAGCGTTTCACATAGTCGCTATATATGTATAATAAAACACGCGGTGTTACATAAGGACATCATCATCGTGAATTCATGAACTAGTATAAGAGCCTTTTTTGCTGACTATAGACACCGAGCGCGCAGACGCTATACTATATACACCGGCCGCGTCCAGTCTCTTTTGATTCCTTCGTCAGGCAGCACGTCGATCGCCGCGCATATAACTCGGGAAGCAAGATAAAGTAAAAATAGTAAAAACAAAAATGTCGAACTTCTTGGCACTGCAGAGCAACGAGGTGTTCCGGCACTTCGCTTGGTGGTCTGCTGCCATGTCGGCGAAAATGCTGTGCATGATGCCGCTCATTGGCCGGCAACGGTTCCGTAAGAAGGTCCGTGCTTACTACATATTTCATTTACATTATAAGTAATTTTACATTTTCAAAAGATCTGCGTTGTTTCGGAAGACTACGGTGTATAAGTAATGCGCTTTTGTAGACCGGCGCATCTTTTTAAGATTCATGAGTGCAATTATTATTGCAGTCATGCAATAATAGTTTCAAGGTTACAAAAAAGAGTAGTCATGATGATAAAGGCATTTGGAAAACAAAGATAAGAGATACTTTAGAGATTTTAAAACAGTCTAATAACATGATACCAGCCGCTTATATTGTTGTATACATATTAATATATTATATGATTTGCCATTTATATATATGCACCCCTAAAAATAAAATTATATTTTTAGATGCATTCCGCCGCGTGCTCGGTCGCGTGCAATACACTTTACAAACGTATTATGACAATATCGAAAATTCTAAAATAGATATATTTTAATTAAACGTCCAACTTGACGTAAATTTCATTTCTATTTCTTCAATGCATCTTCGAAAGTTTTTTTTTTAAATGTTTTAAAATAATATCTGTAATAAACTTTCTAAATTTAAAATGAGTAAACACACAGTGACCGACTTATCACTACAGAACGATACGACTATACAGAAAGCGACTTTTAACTTTTTTGGGAATCGAAAAATGTTGAATGATTCCGAAATTACGTTGATTTGAAGTTTAATGTGAAATACGCAAAATGTCAGATACAGACTTACGAATTTTTTTTAGGAGCGATAAATATTATTGAAACAATGACGAAAGTTGCTTACATGTATGGATATTCAAATATTTTAACGGGGGCCGCAGAGCTGTTCAACTAATTATTTGTGTATTTTGACGTTCAGCTATAAACTACTGTAACTTTGGAAGGAACTAACATTTTTTAATTTCGAAAAAAATTAATTAACGCCTTGTTTTCTCTAGTTTTATTTCTCTTCTTGAGATTTTTGACGATTCTCACGTGAAGTATGTTAAAATCGAAGAACAAAAAAATGTTTACAAACGAGAGGTGGCCATAAATACCTGTTATTATTATATCATTATTATCATATTATTATTATCATCTTCCGGATGACATCATCTGTTATGACCACCTGTAATTTTTTACGTGAGTAGGTATATGAGTACTCGCACAATTATTCACCACAGAACCTTTTTCAATACGATTTTTATCTTTAATAATAGACATTTTGAAGTTAATAATAAGTAAATACATAAGGAAAATGGCCAATTAATAATTATTTGGCCGCGATGAAACGATAATTTTTGTCATATTCCCTAATATTTAATGGAGAAAACGTTAGAGTCACGTAATTCCGAAGTGTTCGTCTAAATGATTATATAGTTACTACTATCGTTTAAACGATAGTAATAATTACTAAAGTATAAATAAGAAATAATGGAATAAAATTCTTAAAGTCATATAAGCAAAACAATAATTTATCCACTTGATTCTGCCACACTCGCCACACTTCTCCTTGAAAGTTATAGAATTGAGTCGAGTCTTTTGACTGATAAATAGAATATGACTGGAATACTCGTTTCGCCGATGGTGAAAAAATTAATAGATGCATTTTTTTAGCTGTTGTCTAGTGAAAAAAGCGATTTATGTGCTAAAAATGGTTTTCGTTTTTACCGCAGGAGTTGATTGGACATTTTTGCTTGTATATTATTTTATGAATGGGAGTTGAAAAATTTTCTGGATTTGCTCGTATATAGTTTTAACATGCAAAATACTTTAAATTTAAATTGTTAAGGTGGTCTTCTACCTAATAGTCCGGGGCCCCACAATACCTGCCGTGGCCATTTCGAGGTCCCCTCTAACACCAAAGCTTTTCTTACGTATTTTGACCTCCTGAATCCGAATTTCGAAGGTGTTTTGCTGAAAAATGCGTCAAGCTCTAGTTATAAACAATTTATTGTTAAAATCTCGAATTTCACGGTTTGAATGCGGATAAAAAATTTTTCATAGAGTTCTAATAAATCATTGCATTAAATGCACTTAGTTTTATAGTAATAAACGATCGCTATTCTAAAAATTGCCATTTTATT
>JAPYZO010001013.1:0-29520 GCA_030522905.1 Torymus flavipes | reverse complement strand
TCACGATAAATACCAATATTTATTAAAAATAGAGCTAATTAAAAACATTATCCAAAATTTAAATTCAATTGATAGCCCGGAAGTCTAACGCTACTGTCTATTCAGTAAGCACAGTATAAACACTTGCACATACTTTTCTCAGTATAGTTATTTTAAGAATTGCCCAATATATTTTTTTTAATTAAATAACCTCTGTCAGTTAATTACTAATTCGCGAGACTCGCTCTAATTTATCATAATTTTCGAACTAGAAAAAAATGCATCATGCAAAATAAACTCTTCACTTTTCACATTCCGATTAGATACCCTCGTATAGAACCGTTAACCAATGGTACGCGAAGCGTTTGTCAATTTGTAAATTAAAAACGTCACTTACATATGATTACATTGCTATTGTCTACGAAGAATATATAACTATTGATATAACATGTGAAAATATAATATTGATGATCGCGTATGCAGGCTCCATGCTTATGTCATTCCTGGTCTACTGGATAATCGGCGGCATCTACACCTTCATGGACGTGACGAACCGTCCAGCCGCACTGCGCCGCTACAAGATCCAGCCGGGCACAAACGAGCCTGTGTCGACGCGGGACCTCCTCTGGGTGATCAGCATGGTCCTCTTCAACCAGATAATTGTCGGTCTGCCCCTGGCGCACGCCGCCTACTGGTTGATGCAGTGGCGCGGTTTCCAGCCTCTCCACCACCTGCCCACCTTCCACGGCTTCCTCGCCGAGATGGCCTTCCACATCCTCTGCGAGGAGATCGGCTTCTACTACTCCCACCGACTGCTCCACAACCGCTACCTCTACAAGCACATCCACAAACAGCATCACCAGTGGACGGCGCCAGTCGCGGTAACGGCGATCTACTGCCACCCGCTCGAGCACATCTGCTCGAACCTGATACCACCGTTCATGGGCGTCGTATTGCTGGGCTCCCACGTGGCGACCGCCTGGCTGTGGTTCGCCCTGGCGACGCTCTCGACGCTCAACGCGCATAGCGGATATCACCTGCCGTTCTTCCCCTCGCCCGAGGCCCACGACTTTCATCATCTCAAGTGAGTAGAAAGGAAACGACGTATCTTTTGTCAGCGAACATGATATCTCGCCTTTTGTATATTTTCTCTTCTGCATATATAAGCTGGCATCAAACATTCTTCGCCCCGTCACTATATTTACTCGAATCGAGCCGGAGAACTCGTTTGAGTGAAAATAAAAAAGCTCGAGATTCTCTCAATAGAAACTTGTGTCGGCGAGCTCGAAGTTGACAATTTCCTTTGCGTGAGTCAGATGTTCCTTTTTTATATGCTTCAACGACCCGCGGTTCAAGCATTCGCGCTTTCTCACTCGCTCGTCGACGACTATATGTACATACATTTTTTCTCTCCCGTCGTATACAATATAATATCATCTCGCTGGAAAATTGCAAAATTAGCGGACGCCTGTTGTTCGAAAACTATATAAACAAGATTGTGCAAAAATGTTTGTCAATCATATATAGTTTACGCTGATCGATAACGCTATACCTATAAGAGAATGGATATCGGAGTTTCACAATTTTTCCGAGATAAAGCACAGCGGTGGTGCGGATTTGAAGCGGACAAAACATCGAGCAGGAATGACGCGCTTATATATACGCAAGTGATACGCCGCTTTTGACAATGTGTGGATTAATCGTATATATATAGCAGCGCGAATGAAATCTATAGTTTGATATAGCCGTGCGGAAGTTATCGATCTTATGCTTGTCCGAGTTAGAACTGCGAGAACGCGCAAGGATACGCCGTTTATTCTTTTGACACCTTTTTTTTTATATTAACCTTTTTGATAACGAAATTTTTTCGATTTTTCAAAACTTAGAAAAACTAGTCTGCAGGAATGTTTTTCAGACCTTTTCAAAGTAATTTTTGCAATAAAAAAGTTTGAATTTTTTTTTTTCGTATGAAATATCTAACTTATAGTATTCTGATTTAACCTGGCCAATTGGTTTTTTGTAGATTTTTTAAATAGTTTCACGACATTAAAAAAGAAACTAGTAATTTTCCTGTCCTTCGTAGATGACGATATGACCGAGACGATTAAAATCATATATTTTTATTTTATTGATCTAAGTATTTTTTTAATTAAACAACTTATACTAAATTCAAACGGCTCGTTTGTTCTAATGAATCCACTAATTATACACCTGCTAGTAGAATGACACTTAAGTGAAGTTAAGAGCTTGCATATCAGTTGAAATTGACGCTATCGTCTTACACGCACTAACGCCTGCATATATTCACTAAACTTGAGACTGATCGCCTTGCAGTAATAGCATCTTCTGACAAGACGAAACTCGGTAATTTACTGCCGTTTCTCGCGAAAAAAAGGACGCCTGTTAAATTTGAATATGTTTAGGAAATGTATACTACAATAGGCGTCGTAAATCATAATTTAACGATGAATATTTATTGTTTACTTTACATTATCATGCATAACAAGTTCATCAATGTATCGTGAAATTTCGATGTCTCGTATAACTCATGGAATTAGTTGCATTTAATCACGAAAGATATGTTTATCAATGATTTTGCTAAAAAACATTATTTTTACGAAAAATAAAACGTGAACTATTTTTTTTTTTTTTCATAAATGTTATCGCTTAAAACTTTGAAATTATATGCGCCTGCATTGTCAGTAAATTACTTGGAATTCACGTTACGGGTAGATTAGATAAATCCAGTATAAGATTGACATTATAAAATATTTTAAAAATTCAGAAAGCTATTAAGATAATAGGAAAATCTCTCTTCTATCAAGCATTATTTTTAGTTTACATTTTTCCTCCATTTCTTGTCTTTAATCAAGGTGGTTACAAAGTAAAATAATATTTTCTTATTAATTCTATTGATATATTTATCAAGCACTATAATAGTAATACAATAGTGATGATAGTTATATATTATTTATTGGCAATTACTATAGATTATGTATATTAATATTTAATTCTTATATTTTTTTCTAGATATATATAATTAACTTTAGACATTAATTGAAGCAATAATATATATTATCTTTAGACATGGACTAGACCTTAGATAAACAAAACGTATTCATTAAAAAAGACTTAAATTAAAAATAAAAAAAACTTTTCAACAAAATAATATTTATGACAAAGATTATGTGTATTTTTTTTTTAGTTTTGTTTTTAGTTTTTTTTTTAATTTTTTTTTCGCGGAGTTTATCGAAGAAGTGAATAAAAAAATTCCTCATAACTTACATGAAGTATTTTTATGGTCTTAAATATGCTATGAAGATTATTCTATTTAAAAAATACTTTTTTGCAACACAGGTACGAAGGGCCTAAAGTAACCGTTTTTAGACCAATATAAGGCACAAAAGTCACGGAGCGGGCGTAACAATTTCGGAGCAGGCGTAAAAGTGCTTGCTTGCAACTCGTACTGCAAACTCTATACTCGGTCTAAAAAGGCCTACTTTACGCCCTTGGTACACAATATACTATTATTTTAACTATAATTTAAACTTAAAAAGAAATTTACACTTTCTCGATTAGATTATACTTTTCAATATCTGGTTATGTGATCATATAGAGAAGTACTAAACGAAACTCTAATACTAATGAGCTCATGTCCCTCCGTAACAGGTTCAACCAGTGCTTTGGCGTGCTGGGCGTACTAGATCGCTTCCACGGCACAGACACGATGTTCCGTCACTCCAAGGCGTATGAGCGTCACATCATGTTGCTGAGCCTGGTACCGGCGCGCGAGGCCATCCCCGACGGTGACGCCTCGACGGCACCCGGAAAAAAAGGCTTCCCCGACGCGGCGAAACAGCTCTGCCGGCACTGACGAAACCTTTCGTCCTGTTTGCTCTCGCACTGAGCCAGTCGATTTCCTTTTTTCTACGATGCGTCTTTTTGTTATAATAGAATGTTTTTTATATCTTCCCGGGGGTGAGGAGTGTGTTAGCTTCTAATGAGGAGAGTCAAGTCTTTGGTGCCTCGTTTTTTTCTTTTTTTTTTTAGTTGACTGAGGGAGGAAGTAGTAGTGAAATATACTCGGTAAAAGACTTGAATGAAGATGCTCAGGGTGCTTGGGATGAAACAATTGTTGTGTGATAACGGGTCTTTTACCGGGTATAATTAGCAACAAGATTATTGTGATGATTGTAGGTTTCATCGATTTTTATTGCAAAAGTTTCGGTTAGTTAAAATTTAAAGATTATGAGCTGTAGATTCGTTGGGCTTGAAATTAAATGGATAAAAAAAATTCTACGTAATATGTCAATTGGAAAGTATAATCTGCTTGATCACAATACTTTTATACGTATAAGGATGTATTATATTTCTAAAATGATCAATCTTTTTCTTTTTTTTTTCTTTTTACTTTTAAGGTAAGGATAATTTTAAGCTGCGCAATCGAGACACAAATTGAGCTGAAAACTAATTTGAAATCAAGCAATATACATATTATATAGATTATTTATAGCATATATGAATGTGATTAACGATTATATTCGAAAGCAAGAAAAGCCTTTTTGTAAATAATAAAAAGAATACGGTTATTTGCTTCTTCTTCTCGTTGAATTGGATGATCCGATACGAAACTTTTTCTGGTTGTAACGAACAATTTTTTACACGTAATAAAGGGCATATTTAATCCGCCAGTGGAACAAAAAGAAAATATTGGACGAAACTATATATATGTACGTATGGGAAACTCAACTGTACTATTGAAAACGTTGCCATACACGACTTTATATTTTTCTACTAGAAATTTTACAAGCGTTATTATAAATTTTTTTACAATGCCTTTTTTATTGTTTTAAACTTTCTATATACTTCGTATTGTTTACACTTGTTTTTGGTAAAGTGTCCTTTGCAGATGGAACCATCTTTCTAGACATCCCATTTGTACACAAAAGTGAAATGTAATCTTTTTTCATTTCCAAAATTATAGACTGAAACTATCTATCTATATATATAAATATATTTTTTACAATACAGAAAAGAAGAAATGTGAAAGAGGAAAAGAAAAAAAATTCTATGCCGTTGTGAAGATTCACATAATGACGGTAAAACGATTCTTTTCGTGCTATTTTTATAAAGCTAAATGCTGCTAACATTGAAATGTTTTTCGAGACTTTGTTTCGAATGTTCGCTACGTTATCAAATTACGCGAAATGTCATGTCTCTTCGACAAAACGTATTTTCGATAATAAATAACATTTTATGTTGTGTAATTAATTTCACGGTGTTATTATAGTTCTTATAGACAGTAGTTAAAACTATATATAAACAAAAATTTTAAATTAAATGTGAATGGTTCGTTTTGAATAGCACGTACAGCTTGCATCAGGCATTTTTCTCAATGTAAGAGCTGATATTTTATTGTACAAAGTCAGTGTAGACCATAATACTAATTAGCACCGAAGTAACATCAATATATGACTGCTAACGTTACAAGTTTTAATAGTTTGATTTCAAAATGCACATCTACAATGGTTGAGTTACGTGATACACGTTATTTCTAAGAAAAATTTTTTTTATCTACTTCTCTGTACTATACATCGCGTCGTAAAAATTTTAAGATGGAAATGGAAACTTTACAAAGAACAAGAAAAACTTGATAATGAATAAACTACACTGGAAGCCAAATCCTCTGTAAAAGTAATTTTTTTATACTAATGTAACGCATATATGTAAGATTGTACTAATAAAAAATATAACACCAGGAATTGTTAATAAAATCTTCAAGTTAATGTTTTGTCTTCTTTATTGTTTCTTTAACAAATTTATATATATCCTTTACAAAAACTTGTTCTTCATGCACAATATTTGTTTTATAATATATTTTTCTAAAATTTACAACTTTATTTTACAGATTCCTTAAGAATAATTGATTATTATAAAAGATCACAAAGTAAGATAACGTATTATCTGATACGTATAAAATTTTTAATTTTTGTAAGGCATACAGCATTGCTGTTGGTAAAGTAAATGTAATATTAAATGCATATGTTTTAATTACTGTATAAAAATAAATTTTAACATCTATAGACATACTTCAAGATCAAACAATTTTTATTTACGATTTTTATTCTTTTGAAGAGAATTTATTGCATTGCTTGCATTTCATTTTAAAATTTAAAATACGTCATTATTCAGTTATCATGATATACTATTTTTAAACAAATTGATTATAAGGATTTAAATATTTACAAAATTGAGCATTGTTTAAGACTTTAAAGCAATCTCAAGATCTTAGATCAATGGCACAATTGTATAAAAAACAAATTGTCTAGCGCATTGAGAAATATAAATCGTATAAAAATTGCTTATTTTTTCTCTCAAAAATAAATTTTTTATAAAAGTTTAACAGCCTATTCATTATACATTCCATCAATTAAGAAGTCCATTCTTCGATAATGTCTTTTATCCCAGTAATCTCGACCTCGCTTGTATAAAACAAAAAATAGGACTCCCAACAGCGGCAATGCTGTCAATGTAATTACAACAGGCACAATATAATCAATTTTTCTGGGCATACCAAGTGGCGATTTGTTCGTAGGTGTAGCTGGTATAGGTTCATCAGCTTCTTTTCCACCAACAGTTACTATTGGCTTTGGTTTTGGTTTTCTTGTAGTTTTTGATGTACTTGATTCAGCTATCACATCTGGTTTTTCCGCTTCTTCTCTGACAGGTACAATACGCTCAGTACTTGCTTTCTCTGTACTTGGTGATACATGAGTCGAATTTGTAATTGATTGTTTATTATTCTCGACCACAGTAGTATTAACTTTCACCTTTACTGGTATTTCTACCGGAGCACCATGGGTTAAAGTATCATTTTGATCAGGTTTTTCATTTACTTTATCTAGAACAACACCTTTCCTTGGCACAGTCTTACTCTCTTTTTTTACAATTTCTCTTAATACATTTGTTTTCGCTGTGTTTAATTTAACAGATCCAGACGAAGGTGCCTGTCCTTCTATTACAATTGGTACTTCCTGCAATTTTCAATAATTATTAATAAAAACTATTTGCCTACAAAGAAGGACTATGATTGCAAAACTCACGTCTTTTGTACCAGGCTCAGCTTGGTGTCCGATTTCAACAGCAGCTGTTGAAGCAGTTTGTTTATAGAACACTTTCTCCTGTTTTTTCTCTTCAACGCAGCCCGTGAAACCGTACAAAAGACACAACAAAATAGCGACCGACAAAATTTTCGACATTTTTTACTTGTTTCTACGAAAACTTAAATGCAAAAAACATAAAATAAAACGAAGCGTAGATTTAATGAACGGTGTAAATGTAGAGCACACAATTGGAAAATAAATGAACAGAAAACAACATAATAACCCCTTATCTAATCACAGACCTTAGATATGATGTTTCTCACATTGTAAAAACGAAAAAAAAAATTTTTGATGGACCAAATAAAAGAGAAGACGTAGAAAATGTATGAGGGAAAACAGCATTCGTTGGCGATCTCGCGGACATACTAGTGACGTCACTGGTCGCGCAGTGTGTCTTCCGAATCTAGCACGGTCAGCAAGTGCTTTAAATTCCATATAACAAATCTCAAAACAATATACGATCGATCAGCGAATAGTTGTTACAGTGATTAGCTTTTCAATTATTTAAACAAGTTTTTTCAGCGTCGAACTGCATGTTGTAAACATTGTTTATTTATATTTCAGAATTTCAAGAATTTCTATTTTTTTTACCGACCGAGTTATAAATATGTTTCTCAGATTGTAATTGCACAGCTGTAGTATATACACACGCCGACACGCGCGACGAGTCGGTCACTACACATGCTCGATTTGACATTCGTTTAACATTGCTTAAATTATAGTAATATATACATACACATGCAGCTGATGGTCGCCCGGGAGGAGGGAAGAGGAGTTTCTTAATTAATTTAATTTGAACGCAACAAAATTGTCACTCGACGAAAACTAATTATGAAACTCACAATTTCCTCGCATTTTTATCTTTGACACTAAGCGATCATCAGATCCTCCGTCCAAATTTTGTCGAAAAGAGGTATGTTCCTAACCTGTACGCAAGCCTGCCAAAGAGCTAAGTTTAAAAATAGAAACTACGCTGAGAATGTCAATAGATTAATAAGTAACGAACGTAATTCTTTTTCGCTGCAGTGTCATTAAGTTGAAGCATCAAAATGAGGAACAGGAGCAATTCCGGAGTCCGGCTGGACTATTATCAGCGAGTAGTTCACAAAATTATCATGGACCATCAGAATCCTGTGACTGGACTATTCCCTGCCAGTCCTGAAAATAATCATGCATGGATTCGTGACAATGTTTACACAATATTGGCTGTCTGGGGTTTGTCAATGGCTTATAAAAAGACTGCTGATGCAGACGAGGAGAGAGCAAAAACTTATGAATTGGAACAAAGTTGTGTGAAACTTATGAGAGGACTTTTGATGGCTATGATGCAGCAAAAAGATAAAGTTGAGAAATTCAAATCTACTCAAAATCCTCTGGATGCACTACATGCAAAGTATAGCTCTGTAACTGGACAAACCGTTGTTGGAGACAACGAATGGGGTCATTTACAAATAGATTCCATTTCACTGTATCTATTAATTTTAGCACAAATGACTGCATCTGGTCTTCAAATTGTGTTCAACTTGGATGAAGTAAGGTCTTTGCTGGACATTCTTTTATCCTTAATAAAAAAATTACTAATTTAAATGCCTCTCATTTTAGGTAGCTTTCATTCAAAACTTAGTTTTCTATATTGAATCAGCATACTGCACACCTGACTATGGAATTTGGGAGAGAGGTGATAAGACAAACCATGGTCTTCCAGAATTGAATGCCAGTAGCATTGGCATGGCCAAAGCTGCCATGGAGGCTATGAATGAATTAGACTTATTTGGAGCTAGAGGTGGCCCAACTTCAGTGATTCATGTTTTAGCTGATGAAGCTCAAAAGTGCCAAGCTGTGTTGCAGTCGATGCTTCCCAGAGAATCCAATTCCAAAGAACTTGACAGTGGTCTTTTGTCTATCATTAGTTTTCCTGCTTTTGCAGTGGATGAGCCTAATCTCATTCAACTCACAAGAGATACTATAACTAAGAAATTACTAGGAAGATTTGGATGCAAGAGATTTTTGAGAGATGGTTACAGAACTCCAAAAGAAGATTCTAATAGGTTTTTAATTTAATTTTATTTCATTTTTACAAATTAAAATAAAAAGAATTGCTAACATATCCATATTATATTTTTAGATTGTATTATGAACCATGGGAATTGCGAATGTTTGAGAACATTGAGTGTGAATGGCCCCTGTTTTTTTGTTATTTAATTTTAGACTATTGCTTCCAAGGAAATAAAGAAGAGGTAGAACGTTATTCAAAAATGTTAGAATGTGTAACAGTAAAATCAGAAGAAGGTATAAGATTAGTTCCTGAACTTTATGCAGTTACTCCAGAAAAAGTAGTTGCTGAGTATGCTGAACCAGGCAGTCAAGAAAGAAGTCCATTAGGCAGGTGTCCATTTTTATGGGGAGAATCTTTGTATATTTTAGGAAAATTACTTCAAGAGGTAAATACTTTTGTGGTGATTTTTTAATTGGTAATGTTTATTTAATAATCATAAAATATTTGAATATCAAAGGGCTTTTTGGCCATTGGAGAGTTAGACCCATTGAATCGACGATTATGCAGCGAAAAGAAACCAGATGTTGTCGTGCAAGTTGTTATTCTTGCTGAAGACAATGAAATTAGAGAAAAAATTGCACAACACGACATTCACGTACAAACTATTGCAGAAGTAGCGCCAATCGAAGTGCAGCCTGCTAAAGTTCTTAGTCATTTATACACAAATTTAGGTTTGTAATTAATTACAATATTATTCAGACTTTGGATTCTAAAATTATTCTATTCTGATTTTTTATAATTAGGTCGAAACAAAAAACTGGGGTTATCTGGTCGTAAATCTAGGGACGTCGGTATTCTGAGTACAAGTAAATTGTACTCCTTGCACGATAAGATTTTTGCCTTCACCCCTCAAGTAAGTCACTTTGCCCTTACAAACATTAACCAACTATCTTTCAATTGTTCTTTTACAGTCTGTCCCACCTTCACGTTCCCTAATTTCTTTATAATGTACAATATTCTATTGTATTTCTTGTTCTTGCGTTAAATTCAGTTGACCGACATGACCCGCTTCTACGTCGCTTCGGACTATGAACTCATGATTGACATATTCAAAGGGGAAATTAATTTCTTAAAGTCTAGCTGGCAGAATATGTTAGGCAGACCACTTGTCGTCATGCCCCTCAAGAATGCCCATCTAGGTACAGTAAAGAACCATCTAAAAGCCATAGAATCAGGGTCCTTTGTTTATTTTTATACTTTTTTTTCCAAATAACCAGCTTGTTTGATTTTTCTTTTCGATTTTTGTTGACTTTTTTTTACACGAGAACAGAAAATAATGCTAATAATGATAGTTTAAAGAGTATGTACCAAGCCAGAAAGAAAAACAATATGGCTTTTAGAAGCATAAGTCTTTTTATTGCGTGTCAATTAAGTTTTATCTCATCCAATTGACCACGCGACACGAATCACACATTTTTTCATTAACCAGCATGTGTGCGTTTTGTCCTTGTTTTACCCTATGCTACGTTTAGAACCCGTATATATCAGAGCAGTATAAGAAGCTAATGAATGAGATTTTTCCGTTACCAATATTACTTTTTTCTTTACAAAGTCCTATATAGGTACATAATTGTACTATCAAAAACTTGAAAAAAAAAAATGTAAACCTCACCATAATTTTCCTATAACGTGCTATTGTCGATAAAGAAAAAAGAAATCGTCCAGGTTTTTATAACGTGTTCTGTTTGGTGTGCGTGTATGTTGCATGTATTTAGAATCTTGACGTCGAGGACTACTATACGTCAAACGACGCAGCCTTCCTCGCCGACACGTTTACGACCAACCTGGCTTTCCTCACCATCAACTGGAAGCACATGCTCGGCAGGCCGACCGTAACTCTTGTTGCCACTAATAGCTACCTAGGTATGCTGCCTGCTAGAAAGAAAGGAGCTTTTATCCATACAAATCATTGTTTATAACAAAGCGAGACGGTTTATATTATCTTTACTTGATTTCTCTTGATCGGATCATCGAAGATTCACAATGCAACTTTTGTCGAAGTACGATTTTGAGAAAACAAAGTTCTTTTGATCATCATTTATTTAAATTTTGCTTTTGAGTGATCATTATCTTTGTACTAATCGCCTAAACATTCATTAATTTATGTAATTTTTTTTTAACCGATTTTATTTAGATATTTAATTTATGGTTTTGTTTAGATCAAGGTAAAATTCCATTAGCGATGATAACGACGATGAAGAAATTGAAGAGTGGCTACATTAACGGAACGCGTGTGTCGTTGGGAAATATGAACGAATTTCTGAGCACTTCTTGCATTACCAATCTGAGTTTTTTGGGAAGTGCGGAGGAGGGTCGGCCCGATAAGCTAAATCCACAGGTTGGCAAACTAAAAACCTGTCATCACGGTTTTCATAGACAATTTTCATAAAAAATGATATTTCAAATCACAGGTACAACAATACCTAGACGAGCACTTGATGAAGGCCTTCCCATTGCGCACGAGTCTACTCAACCGATCGGCGATTCATAGTAGCCGACATCTAAAGCGACGCATGTCCGTGAAAGGGGCGATCAAAAAGACTCGCTCGATCGCGGTAGAACGTACGTATAAAAAAAAAGAAAAAAGAATGACCTTGGTTGAATTATAATCATAAATGATGTATATCTGTTTGCATGATGCCCACCCCTCTACGTGGATTTTACATAAAACACGAATTTTCATAACTAATTCATTACACAGCGGCGGAAATACCCATTGTGCTTCAGGAACGTAAGTATAACGCGCTAACAGCATGTTTCTTCTATTATTATTCATTATATGGACACGACAGTGTAACCAAGACTCACGTAATTTTTTACTTTTTAATTTTTGGTGTATTTTTTTATTATTTGGTATAACAAATAACATAACAATTAACATATAATATACAAGTTTACGTCAGCTTAAGCAATTACTAATCGACGTATCAATGTAGCGGAAATCCTTGGCATGGCCGGTGAAGACCGACGACCCTCGGCTGTCCTCGCAGCCAACCCTTTCATTAAAGTCACCGATACAAGTCTGACGCCGACGTCGACTATCGCCTCGTCGATCGAGCGCACGCCCTCGCCGACGGAAGAGATACTGCCCTGGAAGCACTCGCCAAAACCGTCGAGACACAGGATGAACTCGGAGACACAGTACGCCGATACCGAGGTGGAGGAGCTCATGGCTATGCTGAGGGAGACGGAGAGCTTGGAAGAGCAGGGCGATATCTTACAGTATTTGGCGAGTATATTCCTTCTTTAATATTATCATCTACAAATTTCGGTCTTTACAGATTTACATGACTGTCTGATATTTCCATTATCGTATTAATTTTCGATTACGACTTCTCATCGGTTTCAGGTCGACACTCAAGGCCTGCACTACAACACGGGCATGGTGGAGAACAACCATCCGGTCCTCGTCAAGGACCTTCTCAAGGGTCTCTACGAGAAAGCCTGCCAGCAAAAGATGTGGGGCATAGTGCGCCATACCGCTGGCATGCTGGGCAAACGCGTTGAGGATCTCGCCAAGGCCGTTACGGATCTCCTCGTACGTCAGAAGCAGGTGACAGTAGGTATGCCGCCGGCAAACGAGCACACCATCGTCGCCCCGCTACCGGAGAACGAGCTGCGCTCGCTTATCCACCAGGCCTACGGCGACGACGAGTCCACGGCTATGCTCACCCAGGAGTTGCTCGTGTATCTCGCCATGTTTATACGCACGGAGCCCCAGCTGTTCCACGAGATGTTGAGGCTGAGGGTGGGTTTGATCATTCAGGTAATGGCCACCGAGCTGTCGAGGACGTTGATTTGCAGTGGAGAGGAGGCGTCGGAGCACTTGTTGAATTTGTCACCGTTCGAGATGAAGAATCTCTTGCATCATATCATGAGCGGAAAGGAGTTTGCTATTAGCAGCGGTAGGCTCTTTGGAAATTGTTTGTTGTTGAAAAGAGATTTTTCGCGTGACTTACAGCTGATTTTTTTCCAGTTGGCCGTGGTAACTTTTCGGTTATCAGTTGCAAATCTAGTCGGGTTAGTAAGGTAAATTAATCATTCTGCAATTTTGTCATAATTTTCGTGTATTTCTATTTTTTTAACGTTATGTGACATGCATTTTTCTTATTTTATTCAGAAATCACAAATTGGAGGTTTCTTGGTCGCGGAGCAGGATAATGCAGAAATGGAGCCTGATAGACAAGGGCAGTGGTTGAGAAGACGACGACTCGACGGAGCCTTGAATCGCGTACCTCGAGACTTTTATCCTCGAGTTTGGCATGTTCTCGAAAGAGTACGTAAATTGAAACATTGAACGAAGTTAAGTTTCGTAAAGACACGTAATTAAATTGGACTGTAATGATTTTTTAGTGCCAAGGTTTGGCGATCGAAGGAAGAATACTCGCACAAAATCTCACCCAGGAGATGACTTCTGGAGAACTGAAATTCGCATTAGCTGTAGAGACTGTTTTAAACACTATACCTCAACCAGAATATCGTCAGCTCGTTGTCGAAGCGCTGATGGTATTGACTCTTGTTACAGAATATAACGTTGCTTCCTCTTTGGGAGGATTAATAGCCGTCGAACATTTGGTACACAAAGCAAATGCTATATTTCTGGAAGATCAGGTTGGTGACAAAATGTCCCTAAGTATTTCATGCTTAAATTGTTTTGATCTATCTTTAATGTCGCGCTTGCAGATGAAAATTGACGGAGACGCTACACTTTGCTGTGCGAAACCTAAAGAACAAAGGGAAACCACGGCAATGGGTACGTTGCTATGCGGAGGAGCTGCTTACGTTTGTCAGCACTTTTACGATTCTGCACCCAGTGGAAGTTTCGGAACCATGACGTATATAACAAGAGCTGTTGCTAGTCTATTAAACTGTGTACCTAAAGACGGCGATATAGAATGTTCGATATCTTAATGGCATAGAAGGCCGATCCGTAGTAAAGTTTAAATGATGTTCTATTTTTCATTGTTTCTTTGATGTTTACATTTGATAGTTTCATTTTTAAGAGCTCTCGAAAGTTTACTATTTATATTGTCTGAATGCAGTAAAATTCGATTTTTGATGAAAAATAATATATATACATATTGTTGTATAATACATTCATACCTTTTCATTGTTAATACAAATATTTAAAAAGTATACACTGTGAGTGTACTTATATATAATTTATTTGTTTCTCCTAAAATTCATTTTATTATTTACAAATGTAACAAAACCTTAAAATAATTTATGATGTTGCATCCGTGGTCTTACCACTAAATGGATTGATTTTAGATAACCAACTAGAAAAATTGAAGAATAAAAACAAAATCAAAATTAATTAATGATTATCCAGGAATTGGTAAAAATATTTGAAATATTTACAAACCTTTTAGATTCTTCTTCGTTGATGGTTTCTTTCTTTTCTTCTTTAAGTTGATTTATTAATTCTTCTCTGAATTGCACTTTTAATGGTATTGGATTAAGTTCAGCTACTCGCTGGGCAATGAATTTTTTGCAAGCCTCTTTCCATGATAATCCATACCATTCAATCTCTGCTCTAGTATACTGGAGTTTCAAATCAATTATTAGAATTCAATTTCTTTTTCAGATTTTACTTAATATTTCTTAGGACTTACTGGTTCCAAATAATGTTTATATTTATTATAAACTTCATCTTTTTTTACCGGATCATCAGGGTAAAGGGTTTTATCTGCAAGACTTTTAAGCATTTCTCGTTTTAATTGCACAGCAAGTAATGAACGCAGATCGCATGCTGGTGTCTGAAACAAAAATTATCATTTCATTATTAGTTCTGCAAATTATCATTTTTATTTTTAAAATGATAAATAAACCACTTTAAATAATTACTTTTAATATATAGTGGTCAAATCCATAATTTTCATGTATCAGATTCATAGTGCGATCAGTCACCATGGTTCGAATGTACTTGTTAAGTATTTCACTGTGTACAATTGTCTTTTTAAGTACTGGAACCCAGTATCGTACAACTCTACGATTGTAACGATGCTTTTTCACAAAACCTTGAATTACAGCTTCTCCACCCCAAATTCCTTCATCAAGCTCTTTTGGATACTTCAATGGAAGAGGAACATTCTGTATCGGTACTCTAAAATAATATAAAAAAATGATATATTTAAAACTACTTTGTAAAAAAATATCTACTGCTTACATTGTTCCATCAGGTTTTTTTTCATATTTTCCTTCTTTTGGAATATAATGAACAGGAGAAGGTGTAGTTAATTTCCATTCTTTCCAAAACTTTTTATATTCTTCTGGTAATGCAGCACCTATGCCTGTGTTCCAACGAGAAGGTTTTGGTATGTAATATAATTTCTGTAAATAATAAACATTACAATAAATAAAAATATATAATAATGAAGAAATTACGTAATAATATAATGTGTTGAAGCAGAATATTTTTATTTTAATAAAAGGTGATTTATTTGGTTATTCCAGGTAAATGAATCTTTGAGGTTATTTTAAAAAATTAAGTACCACACCCAAATTTGCAAGAAAGGGATGGAGTAAAGAACAAGAATAAAGTAATTATTATAATAACTTACATTTGCTACCCCGCGTACAGCTGACATTTCATTAATTCTATGTTATTCGTTTCACAAGATTCGCGCAACTCGTTTAGAGTAAACTATGAAAATGAAATATAGTGTGAAATGAATACAGGATCGGTTTGGTAGGGCGTCAAGAGTAACACTAGCGCTAAGAGCAACGTTATATTTTCATAAGGTGGCAAAAATTGAAAACGTATAGTATAGGTAGGGTAAGTAGTAGAATGCATTGTAATATATAATTTTATTGCATTACAACATTTTTTTAACAGCGAGAGAATAATTTATGTCATTTTCCAGTACTAGAAAAAAAATGTTAAAAATCCCTTTTTTTCTCATTCTTCTAATGTTCCAATCTATTGTACCATCCTACTTATCGTTTACTTTCGACACCTCATGGAAATTGGATATAGCTTTTGGCATTTAAAAAATTTAGCAAAGAGCTTTATATTAATTTTGTTTTGAGGTAAAATATTAGATTTATTTTAGATTCATGTTCATCATATTTAATAATAATGACAAATATAATGCTGAACATCGAGTACTAGTACCTATTTTAAAAATTACGGGAGTTTTTTCATATAAAAAGAATAATGAAAAGGATTAAAAGCTTGAAAAGAAATAATCATAACTTATGTAAATGAAATAAATATTTATTATTTGAAAAATTTTTCTTACATTTCAAGTTTAAAAACTTTTAGTTTTTTCACATCTTAAGTCTGTTAAAGCTTTTTTCTCGTTTACGCTTTCTTATTATTTTTATTTTTTTTACATTTTTTCAACAGGTTTCAATCCGAGTATCGCGAAACACTGCTCCAACATCATCGCAGTCACTTCCGTCAGTAATATACGTCCCATGTTTACTTTGACTATTTCGCCAGTCTTATTTTTTTCCACGCAGTAACAGTTGTCGTAGAACTCCGAAAACGTGCAGGCTATCTCATAGCAGAGTTCACACAGACTGTGAAGGCTCAGATCTTTCGTGACCTTCATCACTACATCGGGGAACTTAAGTAGTACCTTCGCCAGTTTCCATTCTTTTTCGTGTTCCAGTGAAATTGGTGTCTTCGCTAAGGCTTCCTTTATTTGCTCCCGCGAAACATTAGCCGCCCGAGCAATAGAACGAATCCTCGTGAGGGCGTAGAGCAAGTACACAGCGGTGTTGCCCTTATCGTCGAGCATCTTGTCGAACGAGAATACATACTCGTGGTTTCGGTTATGACAGAGGTCGGCGTATTTTATACAGCTATAAGCAATAGATTCCTTGGCCAACTTGAATTCCTCTTCCGTAAGAACTTTGTCCCGTTCCTTTTCCTTTAACTTTTGTTCTGATCTCTTTACACCTATTACCGATTTCGTAATATTTATTTATTTAATATTAAAATATTTTTTATAAAAGCATTTACGTTTTTCGAAAAATAATAAAATACCTTCGTCCAACAGTTCACTAAGTTTGATGGTATCGCCAGACCTGGTTTTGAATTTCTTTTTGTCTTCACCAAGAACAACACCAAAACCGACATGGTCCATTTTGTGAAAACTGAGAAGAATCCTAGCTCTCTTAGCGCAACTTTCAATTATTTGGAAGTGAGTTGCCTGGCCTGCATCTGTTACGTATATTATCTAAAGGAAAATTCATAAATTTTAATCTTATAAATCTCTGTTGATAGTAAAACGTGGTGTTATTAAACAGCTTAACAAACCCATTCAGCGCCTTCTTCCAGAGTTCGCTGTTTGATTGCGGCCATGTCGGAAGTGTCATAGGTAAATCCTCCATCGGTTTTGACAATAGTTAAAGGAATTCCTTCCTTATTTTCGCCCCACATTATTTTACGACCCTCATCCTCTTCCAGAAAGCCTTTTTCTTCAAGATCCGTAACTATCTCTTCCATACGAGACTGGTAAAACGATTCACCTCTTTCAGTTAAGGTAATATCCAAACGATCATAGATGTTTTTGAATTCTTTGAATAGCATCAAATCATAAATTTTATATTATTTAAATACTAGTAATACAATAATAAATAAAATTTGTCAATATTCTTTTACCTTTTCTAGATACATCACAAATTAATTTCCAAGCTTGAATAATTTTAGGATCATGAGCTTGCAGTTTTACAACATTTGCATAAGCCCTCTTCTTAAATTCTTCATCTGAATCAAATAGAACTTTGGATTCTTTGTAAAAACTCTAAAACATAAATAATTAATAGGTCATCTTCTTTGAAGAAAATAAATACAACATATTGAAAATTACCTGTAAGTCGGAAATGGGTGGTGATACTGTTGAGTAGTCCGGGAATTTATCTTCTAGATGAGCAATCAACATACCAAATTGTGTTCCCCAATCTCCAATGTGGTTCAGTCTTAAAACATCATGACCCAAAAACTCTAGTAATCGGGCAATACTTTCTCCTATAATGGTAGAGCGTAGATGCCCCACATGCATTTCTTTTGCAACATTTGGACTGGAAAAATCAACAATGATCTTTTTCTTTCTGAATATAGGTGGAGGAGTAACTTTTTCATTTTTCAACAAGTTTCTAAGTACCATTTGGCCAAAGTCTCGTTTTAAGAATATATTTATAAAGCCAGCTCCAGCCACTTCCAGTTTTTCAATCAATGGAGAAGAACCTACTTTGGACATGATTTTATCGGCAATATCTTTAGGTGAAGTCTTTTGTGTACCTAAAAGACATGCTAATAATAATAAAATTTAAGAAACTATAATTCATATAAATTCATCATTGATGCATTAGTTTACCTTGAGCGGGAATACTTGACAGCAGCTTACAAATTGGCAAAGCACTATTACACTGATAATCTCCAAATTTGGGATTATTACTGGAGGAAATAACAATTGGTGGATCTGGCAAATCTGGGTAAACCTCATTGATTGCCTTTTCAAACAGACTATACAAAGTATCAAAGACACTGATCATATTACTGGAGTTGGTCATGTCTGTAGTGAGAGCGATGCGTTTGGACTTGCGTTCCTCGAGTGCCTACAAATAAAATATTTCCTATTGCTTAAAATGTAGACTTCTTGAATTCAGCCTGATACACCTGTTTATCATTCAGAAATTAATAATGCTAATACACTTACTCGCTTGAGAAACTCTATTCTCATCTTGAGCTTCTCGTTTTCCTTCATGACATTTTCCAATTCAGCACTATTTGCTCCACCTTTCTGCCCATTAGCAGAGAGTTTACCGGTGTCGAAAAGACCCTGCAGTTCAGCGAGATCCTTCTTTATACTCTCGATCTCCTCTTCCTGCAATGCAAAACAAATGTCAACCATCGACAAGCTGTTGCAACAAATAATCGCCGCATAACCTAAAACGGTCTATATGGTATTCGCGCGCGCATGCAATCGCATATTTTAAGCTATTGTTAGTAAAAAAGAGATAATTGAAAAAATAATCGTACAGCAGCCTCAGCCCGTCTCTCGAACAATTTCAGCTCCGAAAAACTCATCTTTCGGGTGCTAACTAAATTTACTATTAAACAAAGCACGTGCTAGCGATTTTCAAAAGTGCCTTTGTGCACTGCGCGCACACGTACACAATCTGGATTCCGGGAGACCTTTCCTTTCAGTTCAGCGGATGAGATGCGATGATAAAATATAGCCGCGCGCAAGGCTTCGGCAATCGCGCCTTTTGCGCCTGCGCCTCGCGACCATCTAGCGGCTGATTTAAAACATGCGTGCATTGTATTTCTGAGGTGAGGTGCGAATGTGCGATCTGCTCTCCAAAAATAATAATATCTAGTTTATGGTTACTTTATTATTATTTTTAATAGTTGTAAGTAACTTAGTAACATTACTGTTATTCTTTAATAAAAATACTCATTTCTTATGTTTCTTTTTTTATCTTTTAGCAGTTTGTGAAATAATTCTACGTCAAATGGCGAGTCCTTTCGTTGACCTTGAAGAGGTTTGGAGGTAATAGTCTATATTATATAGGTAACTAATCCCGGGAAGCGTCTCTACTCACAATGGAAATGTAAGTAAGTATATTAAGCGTATATTTACTTTGTTAATAAGTGACCGATATTTTTTATTCACTTCGTATGTTTATATTTAATCAACAATCAATAATTAATAACCCCAACTCAATTACCAAAAAAGGTTATAGGTACGATTATTTGTAGAAAATAGTATAGGTACGATTATTTGTAGAAAATAGTATAGGTACGATTATTTGAAGAAAATAGTATAGGTACGCTCCATGGGAGTAAAATTGGCCAGCCCACATCTCGTGTTACAAATTACACGAGATATATTTATACTACTGTCCAAGTTTTTTCCTCCCTAGGTGCGTAACATCCTAATAATAAAGAAATGGATAAGGATTATACGTCAAAATTATAGGATTTATATTTATTACATAAATTTTGTAACAATTTATTTTACACGATCTGAACAAACATTAGCATACATAATTATTTCACTTTTATAATTATAATTATTGTGTTATCATAATAATAATAATAATAAATAATAATAATAATAATAATAATAATAATAATAATAACGACAACAGTGGCATTGAACATTCTTTCACAGAATAGCAACTCTTAGTTCATAACAATTAAGTGTAATTACACACCATTCAATTTCGATATTAATACAAGAAATAGTAATATATATTTATTTTTTCGTATAGCCATCAATCGTATCTAACGTTATCACGAATTTCACAAAACTGAAGAGCAAAAATTGATTGTTATTATCGTTGTCACGTAACGAGGATCATTTCGACGCATTGCTATCCTTTTGCTCGCTACGGTAATGCAAAATTACTTTCGATCAAGAAAAAAAAAATTAAAATAAAAACAAATATATTAGAGAAAAATACATTTAAAACGTCGCTTCGTCATTAAGTTCTTATACAATACGTAAATATATTATTTTATATTTATATATATAAATGTACAATAAATGTGTGTATGTGTAAGCGCGATTTTACAACTCTCTCTGCGTGTTATATACGTAGTGTATTATGCGTGAATCATTCGTTATTTGTCATTGCTTTCTCGAGGAAATTCTGTCGTACAAAAATTAGAACTACTAAGCGAATTACAAATTAGAATAAAAATTAAACAATAGGACGATCGAGAACGTGACGAGTATTACGTTTTCGTGAGCGTATTATATATTAATTTCATTTACATGTGTACGAAAAAAACAATACGATAAAAAAGGGAAGAAGAGGTTCCATTTGAGAAGAAACGCGCTAGCCAGTCCACTGTTCCTAGAAGTTTTCTTGTATATCTCTGCTTAATAATCGGTAACATCAGGACCTAAAAAATGAGTAAAGAAGATTATTTTTTGTTCTTTTGTGGTCAATGTACGCTGTAAAAGTGATCGTATTAACGAAAAAAGCATTTTTTAAATAATTTTTCTCCGGTTTACATATATTACATATAACGTTTAAGTATCTTTTTAAATTTCATCTGAATTATAGCAATTTCATATTTTCCCGTTCTAATAGATAACTTAATAACGATAAATAGTATTGTAAAATTGTTTTGCACGTACATAAAAATTTATATCGTTTCAAAAGCCACAAACAAAAATTTGAAGAAATCATGCGTTACACATTAAGCATTCCATAGTTTGAATTAAATCAAGACCATGCAATTAAGAATATACGATAGACGACAAGAATTTTAAAGATCACGTCAAGATAGCTCAGGCTTTTTCCATTCTTCAATGAAATGTTGAATTTTCCATTCGGCACACATGCGAGAGAATTCAAACATTTCATCGAATTTTAATTTTGATAGATCACACATCATACGTTGCATTGCATCATTCTTTCAAAATCATTCACATTTTTTATAATTTGTTCTAAAAATTGGATGTAAGCCCTGAACTTGAATGTGCAGTGCTTGCATTCCGTTTATTTTTGATTATTATCATTGATTATACATATGCATCATCAAAAATAGACAAGAACTGACGTCACATAAAAAATGAAATTGCGAAAGCTGCTTGAAATTTTTCGACAAGATAACCCATTCGAATCCATATGATTAAGAGAATCGACCTTTCGGTTTCTGTCGATGCTTATTCGCAATAATCCAACAGTAATTGCCAGTGGCTTTATTCGATGCCAGATATCATAGAAATAAATATATGACAGCTGGAACAAGAAGAAAAAAAAGTGGCCTCGACCAAAAAGGATTTATATAAAATTAAATTGAGTTGAATATCTATTCAAAATAGCTATATACTTATTTGACAATTGTGAAATGTCTAATTATACTCGTCCATAAAAGACCAACATAATTAACTATGTATACAATTCCATACGTGGTATGACCCGAATTTCCATATAAATCCAACCTAGCCGAGAGCCGATAAAAAAACTGAGAACGAAAGATAAGAAAAAAAGAGCTCAGATAGAGAAAAAAAGGATAGAGTAATAAAAAAAGAGACTTCATGTAAATAAAAAAAGAAAAAAAAGATAATTATTGTCATAAGTACCGATGGGAACAAAAAACGGCACGTCTCGGCTGACTGTGAGTGTGTGTGACTGACTGATTGAGACATTCCGAGAGAAACGGGGTGTCGAGAGGACAAAGTAAGTATCTTTCGCGAACGCTTCTTTCACTCTCTCCCTCTCCCCCTTTCTCTCTCCCTCTCTCTCCCTCTCTTTCGCCCCTTCTTCCCCGTGTCCGAGGGACACCGACGAAATGGACCCAAAAAAGTGTGCGTTTGTAGCACACACGCAGCAGCAGCAGCAGCTGTTTGCCGCCACCCCGCAATCAGCAACGTCGGTTGTCGTTCGTTCTGACGGGATGCGGGATGTAGCTCGGGGATAGTATCGTGGTGGAGCCGAGCGGGGATGATGGTTTCGTGCGGGACTGATACTGGTAGTAGCTGTTGCGTAGGGCCAGCGTCTGGGGTACGTTTTTCGCACTCCTGACGCGCGGACAGGCAACGGTTACGCGAGCTTTCGGTACCGTCCATTGCACGGCGTTACTGGGGCTGATGGCTGCTGATCGTCTGCGTTCACCGCTCTTCCACGTTTGGTAGTAGGGGTCCTGTGGATCCGTAGACTGCTGCTGTTTTTTGAACAATGCTTCACAATCCAGAGATTTGGGTCTCGTGGGTAGTTGATGTCTGGCTGAGGCAAGAACATCAGCAGGTTGGTCAGCTAGAGTACAATCTGGTGAGGTTATTCCACTGGAGTTTGAAGAGTGTTCTTCACTGCCATTGCTTATCGTGGGTAGCTTCATCTGCTCGTCGCTCAATAGTCTGAACAATCTGGAATGAGTCTGTGTGCGCTGGTATTTGTTTTGATTGGCCCTCTTGACTACTGGTGAAGTTACAACCATCGTTGGAGTTATTGGCATGAATGGAGGCATTGGCATTGTTGGTGTGATCGGTGTTGTCGGAGCCGTTGTCATACAACATTCAGAGTCAGTGTCAACCTCAGATATGATTCGGCTCATATCAGAAGTGACACCACTGTCTTCATCATCCGTTACTTCTTCTCGAGAGTGACTTTGTTGTACGCTTAACAGTGTTTTCCTCTTTTCCTCTAAACTCGTGTCCATCTCTACAATGTTATCTTCATTTATCTCTTCTGGTAGCAATTCTTCAGATACTTCTGTTTGTTCCTCGTCATCCGTAGCAGTTACAACAAATCTAGGCTTTATGTGAATCGTTTCCTCAATGTCTGTTTCCTCAATCTCTTCTTGTTTGAGTGGCTCTAGAATACTAGGTCTCTTAAGTGTAAAATCAACATAGGTATCGACGTCTTTTGTAACGATGCTGTCACCAACGATAACGGTCGTCACATCCTCGTCATGGTCTGATACTGAAAATTTGATTCTAAGAGGTAAGCTAACGCTAACAGTCGTACTGTCTATATCGTTCTGTACCGATTCTTGATACGTTTTTTCATCCTCATCATTGTGTTCTTCATTTTCAGTAATAATCTCTTCGTCATCGTCATCATCGTCCGTATTTTCATCATCTTCTAGTATACTTTCTTTTTCACAATCTGTAGCATCATCAGTATCTTGTACATCACTTTTCTCTGCTTCTTGTTCTTCTTCAACAACCTCTTGCGATACCATATCCTTTCTCAAGGGATTCAATCCAGTGGAATAAGCCAGGTATGAATCCGAATCGCTGCTACTAGAATCCGCCGATGATTCTGCTGATGCGTTTTCCTCATCATTGTTGGGCTTTGATGATGAACAACTAGAGCTTTCATCATTCTGAATGTCCCCGTCTTCACTCTCAGAATCTTCTGTCTCCGAGGGCAGAGAGGATAGCGTCGACGATGCAGCAATTATTTGTTCTTGTTGTAGCTGCTCCTGTTCTTGTTTATTATCGTCCTCAACTGGTATTAGTCTGTCTGACGACTGTTCCGTAGACGTTGTAGTACAGCTTGTGGGTGTTGTGGATGATTCTTCGTAACTCCATTGTGAGCCTACGTAAAGAGCAGAGTTCCTACTGAGGGGATTACCACGAAAGGGACTAGTGCAACACTCGTCGCTGACATTATTGATAACGTTCAACTCATGGGGAGGCAATTGGGTCATAGTCATGAGCGAGCCATCGGTATCGACGCCGCAAAATTGCTCGGGATAGTAGTAATAGCAAGGAGTCAGATAAGGATGTTGTTCATAGCCATAGGGATAATAGGCCCACCAGCCGATCTCGGGATTCCAGAAAACAGGTGGTGGTGTAGGTATAGGACCGGAATGGGAATAGGTCGGATAACAGACACCCTGCTGATTGCCCGGCACAATAACGTAATCTGCGGCCGAATCTTGCAGATTCTCTTGCGTCACTTGTGTGGCTATAACAAACAGCACAGTCTATTCAGAGAATACAGGTCAACTGGCTTCGTTGGTTTATTTGTTGTGCTTTGGCTCGTGATTTTTTGTGATTGAAAATGTTTGGTTGAGTTTGATTGATGTGATTTTGATTATTTGTTCTTTAATGTGTTAATATGAAAGACTTGCATTTTCCATCCCGATCATTATTAACGATTTTATATTAGAATTTAGTATATTTTCCACTCGACATTCCGTGTGTATCGCCGTTTTATAAATCTCTATTTTGAGTTTGTTAACAAACGGCTAGGAATACGTTTAGAATGAGCAAGAAATTAACAACACTGAAAATGTGGAAGAAAAGAGGAAGATGAGTAATGTGAGAAATGTATAAGTGTAGAGAAAGAGAAAGGTCGTCACGGAAAGGACTCACGTAAAAAATTAATATGAAGTTAACACCAGAGAGTGTAAACGTCATACCATTTCAACATAAGCATAATTTTCCGTGAAGAGACAGACAGAAACGCTTAATCCTGTGTTCAAAGGAAACTCTAACTGTTATTAAACAAATTGTTTCAATCAGATATGTCGTTATAAAAGCTTTGGTTAATTTTTCGAATCATTGAATTATAAAATGAAGATAAATGATATAAGCAGTTAAATTTTGCAGTTTACAAATAATAAAATTATATTTGAATACGTTAGTCGTTCAAAATGTCGTATCGCATGCAAGTGGCGCGGCAGATCATATATACTATATATGAAAATTATAATAATGTAATAAATGAATTTTAATTATGCAGATATAAACCTAAAAATTCATTAATGAAGAATGATGACATGCAGCACTCGTCGAAATATCAATCCATTCTTTATGTGCATGGCTACATATGAACGTGATCTTTAATGTAGCAAACAAAAGATTTTTTCATTAATCTGAAGAAGCATTATTATAGTTATATTATATTATATGAGAAAATAACGAAATGCGTGTGTTTAAAAAATCAACAGAAGTTCGTTCTTTTTCCTGTGAACACAGGACACTGCTAAACGTTCCATCGACTCTGGATGACGCGTAGTGTTTTTCTTTTTATTTTTATTAATCAGTTATTTGTTGTTATGAACGAAAAAAATGATTATTTTGTACCTATTTTGAATCCAATTTCGTTACAGTTGCAAAAGACGACGAATTGCACCGTACATATTAATGTACAAAGGCAAAAAAGCTTAATATTTTTATGAATTGTCAAAAATGTTCAATTAAGTTACAATAATATTGTGAGTGTATTCTTGACGCAGGTGTTTTACTATTATTTTTCTTAGCTAATTAATTGAGATTATCCTATATGACTATGCCAATTGTCGGTCGCTTAATGTAAGAAAGAAAAATTGTTAAACATCGTTCGAGGACTTACCGACGCTTTCTGGCGCCGTCATGGCCTGAAGTATCCTAAATGATCTGGACGGTATGGCACCACCCATGTACTTCTTCGGCTCTGGTGCCTGTTGTTCGCTCGGTGGTATATGCGCTTGGGGCAACTGTTGTGAAGGTTCGTCTGCAAATGAAATTTAGTTTTTTTTTTAAGATTTGCATAGAAAAATCAATCGAACACGCAAACCAGACGGTAGATAGAAATAAACAATAGGATACGCAATCTAACTACTCCTACGTTAATAACTTAAATCTTTCATCTTCAAACAATTTCAATGTAATAGATGAGATTCAAGTTAAAGGAAATACAAAAAGAAGCAACACAAGTATTACAATAAACATAATTAAAATAATACATGAAAAACTGTTTAAAACCCACACATTTTACAATTAATCACATTCGAGCAAACTCTATTTACCGAAAGTTCTCGAATTTCTATTTTGTTTCTTCACGGCCGAATTAACTGTCCTGGGTGCTGTTAAAATAATTCATCATTAAAGAAATGTTTCTATATTTTTATGTCGAAGTCAATGAAAAATTTCTCATCATTGAATAACCTACTCGTATTAGCATTCGACACATCTCCAGAGTCTGTCATGCTCTGCAAATAACGAAACGCTCGTGAGGGTATAGCTGCGCCGCGATATCTGGGATCTTCCTCTTGATGAAGATACGTGTCGCCGTCAACTAATAAGAAGTGTGCATAATGTTATTGTGCAAACAAGAATCTTACATTCGAGATTCAACCTATGGATACCTAAGAATCAAATGTCTACCAGTATCTGTAATAAGCGTATTCACCTTGTTCTTTGAACTTGTTCATAAGACATCTGTCGTCTTCCGTCAGCTGTAGCTTGCGCAATTGCTCGCCATCGACTTGATCGCTGTCTGTGTCGGTAATCTTCTGCAATACCCGGAAGGACTTGGACTGCACTGGTCCAGGCTCAGGCTGCGGAGACATAGGCACATAGGGCCTAGGTCCATTTCTACAATATTAATCAAAGACATAAAAAATTGTCTCAGTTTATATTTCTCTGAAATGAATGTCAGCTTCCGTACCTGTTTGTCTGATTAAACTGCATCGGGTTATAGTTGTTGGCGTTAGTAGGCGAAGTGACAATGTTAGGCGACTGACCATCGACTTGGACCGGAATAATGTACGTTCCTCCCTGTTGAACTGGAGGAACACCACTCTGACCGACGGGATTACCCCAGCGAGACATGTGATGAGGATTTGTATTCGTCAGTTGGTGATGACCAGGCTCGTTCATGGCAGCGAAAACGGATGGTCTGGCCTCGATCTGTAGCATTCATCGTAATAGAAATGTCAAGCTCTTCCTATATCCAACAGCGAAAGACTCGGAAAATTGTCCCAAAACTTACAGGCGGAGGCGGAACCCTGTTGTTCTCCTGGTACACCGGTCTCATCTGGGCGGTCGGTGCCTGTCTTGGAGAACTAACTACGACAATCTGCCGGGGTAGTTGCGGTGGCTGCTGCTGTTGCGGGCTATCCGAGCCAGATGATGACGAGTCCTGCGAGCGGTTGTTCGATCTCTTCGCCCACTCGGGCAGCTCCTCCGGCTGCTTAACCTGCTTCTGCATCCAAGGTGTCGGTGCCTTTGACAGGGTGACCTGTGTCGGTGACATCGGTGGCGTTGGCGTTTGCTGAGCGTCCGGCGAGTTGAAGACTGGCTGCATCTTTGTTTCTACCTTGACCGTCGGGCGCGGGGTAGAGTTTTCTATTCTTTCTATAACTAGTGATTAAGCAAGGATGTTAGAAAATTAATGTCTGTAGGGAATCAGATCTATCACCAAGATGGTAAAATACATATGCTTAACTACCATAAGATTAAACTTAGAAATTTTTTGATAAAGAGTTCATTGTATCCTCACACTCTAGATATATATGTTCTGCTCAAGGTATTGAAAATTCAAGTAAAAAAACCCACGAAGAGCACTCACCTGGTGTCGATCTCGGCAAGGTACTATTCCTCAGCTGCGCGGCTGGCTGGGGATTGCCTTGCGGGAAAACGGGCACGGCGACCTGAGGCGAGGCATAGATATTCGGCTGCACAGGCGTGGAAGGAGTGCGCGGCGGTTCCTGGGCGAGGGAGGACTTTGGCGGACCCTCAATGCCCTCGTCGTTGGCGTTCTTGGCGACACGCCTGGCCATGCGAGGACTGCGTATCTGTGACAGGTCGAGCTTACCGCCCATGCCGGGCGTGTAAGTGAAGGGTTTCTTATCCTTGGTCATCATGGCGTTCTGAATGGCCGCAGGGGGCTCGTACGGGTCAGCGGGTCCGGCGTTCAGTTGCGGTCTTCGCGGTGCGCCCTGAGGGGATGATAAACACTGTGAGAGTGCACATTTTTTGAGACAGACAATAACTTTCTTTCTTTTTGACAGTATTGGTATATTTTATAGCATTAAATTATTATACACCCATATTTATTATTATTAAAAAAAAAAAAAATAAAAAAAAAAATTACAAAATTTATTAGTCGTAATTATTTCATTTGGCGAAATATGAATTTAATTGCTTGGAATTCAATGATCAAATCTATGAAACAAATGCAACTATAGCAATATAACACTAAAAAAGTATATACAAATAACTCGTTTCAGACTTTGCGACGACGACTGGTATATCTGAAATTGAACATTTGGAAATGCCGAAAGGTCGATTTCAAAACGCGTATTTACAGAAAGACCCGGCAACAATGCTTTTCAAGTCGGGCTTCTGCAATCGACAGCCAATAATACAACACATCTTCCGAACTCAAACTCGCCAACTCCCGATCCAACAAAAAGAAAAAACTTCTAAATAATACGACAATACATAGTTTCCCAACTCTTCCACTCGGCGAGTCTGCAATAAACTTTCTCTCAGACAAAAAAAAACTCGAAAAGTCTTTTTCCTCGTCCCATTACCTCTGACGCAGTGCTGATCCTGAGGGCTGGCACTTGTCCAGGCGCCGGTGGCGGTGGCGGTGGGGGCGGCGCCGCAGCCGAAAATCCTAAACCAAGAGAGTTACGTCGTCATTACGTTATTGCGAGAATCGAGTCGCGCAAGCTAACCGATTCTCTCTCCCCCTGTGCGTGTTATATATATACGTATATATTGTATATCTCCCGCTGCAGCAGTGCAATAATAAGCGTCGCTACGCCCATGATCAATCGTGTGACAACCCGCGACCATCGCGTTTAAGTGGGTCAGACCCGACGACTATAGCCGCGCTGCGCGTGAATCGCCGTGCGTGTGTTTATATAAAAAAAAAGAAATCGGAGCGCCGACCTTTACCACTCCATTCGGATTCGGCGATTTCCCATATGGATGTCGTGTGCGTGTATATATATGTGCAATTCTCAAAAAAAAAAACGCCAAAAACAAGAGCGATTTTTTTCAAACCCACGTAATTCTTCAAATTTTTGTCATTTTTCGCCATTTTCAAATTCACGTAGCTTTGCACAGAATCGACCGATTTTAACGATTCTCATCTCAAATTAAAGCTCTATTCTTCAAC
>JAPYZO010001012.1:0-21026 GCA_030522905.1 Torymus flavipes | reverse complement strand
CATATTATCATCTTTAATCTAACCCTCCCACCCTCTCCCGCAGGAACTTCGAGTACGAGGCGGGCGACTACAGCCGGCGTATGCGCTTCACGATGAATCACGATCCCACGCAGCTGGTGAACCACGTAGCTGGCTTCGGCGATCTGCACGTCAAGCCCGAGGTCGGGAGCAACGCGCTCCTCGGCAGCTCGAGCAGCCTAGTCGTGCCCGGCGGCTCGCCGGGGCTCATGCGCAGCAAGAGCGACCATCGGCTCGCCTCCCAGTACAAAACGCAGGACGACGACCGCACCCATGGCAGGAACCGATACGTCCCCGACTACGAGTGAGTATATTTTCATCGTATAAGTGTTGTGTTGCGCGCGCCTCCGATGCGCAGTGCTATGTTATCTGTATTGTTACGGCTCGTGGGGGTAGATTCGAGTATGGAATGTCGGTGAACATGAGGGTAGCAAAGAAGAAAGTGGTTGAGGTTGTTGTTGGTGAGGAACGAGAGGGAGGTGAGGAGACGGAGGACAAAGGTGGGAAGTGAAGACGACATAACCTCAACCACGTCTTGTTTGTACACACAGAATCGGAGCGAGGGAGGGAGAAGGTATATAGCGCACCCTCCGCCCGAGCCGCCGATCAATAGTGATTTCGGAGCCCCTGCGCGCACGCGTGTATATGTGCGTGTATCATGGGGGAACACGGCTGTGGTGGCTTTGACAGATGGTGCGCAGCGCGGGGTTAATAATGCACGAGGTGGTGGAGGTAATTGTAGAGTAGGCGAATGGTGCGTGCGATGTGGCGACAAGTGGTTTTCATGGTTAAGAGCGGTGATGGGGTTGACATTGAAATTCCGTGGGTATGTTTGTTGTTTGTTGAAGAGCAATTTTAAATTCTGGAACGGAGTATGATAGTGGCGTAAATAGAGGGGACGTTGCTCCAGGAAACGTATATAGCGTATATGGGGTCTCTGTATTTGGTCGATAAAGTGGCTTAGACGGTTGTTCAATGGCTGGGTGGAATTCGCGTTTATCTACTATGGATATGTAGAGTTTGCGGATAACGGTTATACGGTTTCTTTTTATTTTTTTGTTTTTGCCGTTAAGGAATGGTTTGGTTTGAAGATTTTGCGCGGGAGGTTATGGGGGAATGGTGTTTTGGGAATTCAAGGTTGACCCGGTGACCTACTTTTCTCCCTCCCCATGTGGCAGTGAAATATTGATGTAACATGAACTTGTTTCTTTGGGGATACTGTTTACTTATATATATATTGTATGACTAAATTCTTTTTAACGTTGTTAAACGCAATATCGTTCGATGGAAAAATTCATGCACAAAGTGAATAAGCTATATTAATTAAACATTAGTTTTATAATAATTATTAGTAAATAATTGGTAGATTACTTTTTTGGATTTGGTAATTGAACTTTTTGATAGCTCAATGTAAGTTCCTTATTCTTTGAATTGATTTAATTGTAAAAAAGTAATATTTGAAGTGTTTTTTGTTAGAAATTCAAGAGTATTATTATCTACTTAGTAACTGATCTTACATATTTTTATTTTTAATCAATTTTACAATAATTAAAGCTGTGGTATGCAGCTTATTAAAAAAAAAATTCAGAATCAATATTCCGTGATTTTTCTGAAAGCACATAAATTCTTATCTTATATTTTTATAATATTTAAACAAATGAAAACAAATACACAACAATGGACTTCTTACATCTCTGTATGCAATCACTAGAAATACTGAAACTGTGCTAAAATTACACGAATCTGTGAATCAACAGTTTTATTTGCGTCTTTTTTCTTATTTCATTTCTGTGTATGCAGACATTACAAAACGGAAACAGATAACGGCATCTGATAAATACAGTCACAATCCTTAGTCAACAGTTCTTGAAAAGTATATAAAAAGTATTATCCAACGGTGCGCGGCAAACGCATTTATTATATTAAAAAATTACAAGATTACTCAACAATAAATTAAACAAATAAAAAATATTGTAATTAATCTAAAAAAAATTCAATTTTAAACCATTAAAACAAAAAGTAACAAAAACAAGCATTATCTCAATACTTGAAACCGTCATTAGATTCAACATTGCAATTCTCTGAATTGAAAAAGTCGACGACTCGCGAGAGAGCGCAAAGCTCGCCGAGTTTTTTTCACAAAGTGCACCGACGGGCTCTCGCTCTCTTCAGGAGTCTAGTTAAAAGGGCTTCGATCGCCGCCGCCAGCGCGCGCGCGCGCGTCTACGCGGATTATTTTGGCACGGTGCCATCGCAGAGTCCGACGAGGGGGCATACGTTTTTCAGAATGACCCACATATCCGCTCCAACACAAGTTATAAATACTAGGCTTTTTCCGTTTATTTCTTCTATCCGGCTCCCGTCTCCCCCACCCCCTCTTTCGCTTCGCGCTTCTCTTTCCCCGACTCTCCTTTATTTATTTTTTAGTTTCGCAAGTTTCGAACTTGGTAGTTTAGAGGAAACCTGATTATGAAAATAGCGCACGTTTTTAAAAATTTAACGAGCTTTAGTGGAAAATTTAAGGAAAAACCTTTCGGTGAAAGCGCACGTTACAATTATCTCTATCCAACATATCCGTATACTTCTTTCCAGACGAAAAGAAGTCATGCCCTTTGTGCTGCTACTATATACACTGCTGCCGCGTAAACCACATCACAAATTTAATTACCGCTCGCGGTTTGCCCGAGATAATACTCGCACTTCTGGCTGTTGCCGCAGCCGCTGGCGATGCAAATCGCGCGTGGAAACTCGTACACATATATATATATATATATATATATATATATATATATATATATATATATATACATATACGTCAAGAGATGGTGAGAGCCGGAGGTAAACGAATCGTAATTACCGTAGAGACAATTTTTTAAAACGCGCATGTGAGGTATCTCGGATATTGTGTCAGATGAGCATTTTTCTTGAATATTTTGAAATTATATATGGAAAATATATAGTTGGCGTTGCGAATGATGTGTGGGGAAAAATCGTTACAACCATAAGTACTATATGATAATGATAATTACCGTTCTATCGTTATAGTTGCCGCGATTATAATTCAAAATATTATAATACAGTATACTAGGAGAAAGTAAAACCGACAATTATGTTGCTGTAGTAAGACCTACAAGCATATTTATCTCAGTATAGTTCTAGATTCGCATAGTATACTATTGTCGGAAGTTTCTTATTTATGCCACTGCTGATATTATTTACCTGCGAGTTCTGACACTCTGTGCAGCATTAAAAATTCAAATGAGGACAGTACAATAGTACTACGCTAATATTATTCTTCGAAAAATATGTAGGTTTTTCCTAAAACACTCATATACACATATCTACGCAGCTTCAAAGTGAAATCGCATTCTTCAAATATTCTAAAATTATTTCTTTCTTATTTCTTATCTCTCTCTCTCTCTCTCTCTCTCTCTCTCTCTAATAACTTACTTTTATCACCTGACAGGTACGACACAACGGAGTACGAGGCGCCTCGGTCGCGCTCGCGCTACCGGTCGCGCTTCATGCGCAATCGGGACGGCGACGACTCGGACGGCGATCAGCGCTCGACGGTGCGCTTCAACGCGCCCCAGGAGCCCTCGGCCCTGAGGGAGCGCGAGCGAGTCCTCGACACCGAGGACGCCTCGCGCGGTCCGCTCTCCGGCATATTCCGGCTGACGGACTCGCCGCGCGTCATCAAGAAGCTAAACGAGTGCGAGCGCGCGGGCAAGAGGAAGAAGGACGAGCCGGCCGCTCAAACCCCACAGCAGCAGCAGCAGCAGGCGGCGCAGCCTAAGACTCAGGTGAGACTATGAGCTTTGATGGTTTGGGCGTTTTTTTTTTTTTTTGCTGGTGGTTTGTCGTGCTGGTGGTGGTGCTAGTGGTGGTAGTGTGGGTGGGGTGGTTCGTGGCTGTGAAAATTTCTCGATTGAAAATCTTGCATATCTGGAGGATGGGTATGTAATTATTTGAGTAATTTAGATGTAATTCACAATGTTGGTATACGTGTATATGGAAGTTTCTAAAGAAATGAAAAATATTATTTGCAAGCGATGGTGTTGCTAATAATTACTTTATAAAAATATTACAAAATTTACGTATTAATATAGCAACCAACGTAGATATAGTATACTACGTGCGATAAATAATTTAATTTCTTCCACTTTTTGACGAGAAATTTTCGCACTGCCACGAAAAAATCACGATTTAGTGTGATATCCTCGAAATTTCACTAAAAAAAAAAAGAAAACCATATGAGTGTGATCACGAAACGATTGTGTGCAACATTATCAACCCCCCCGTGTTTTGTCCGACTTTCTTTTTTGCTCTTTTTTGCAAATAATAATCCAGAAAAAGATTTGAATGAAAAATATAAAAAAAAAACGAAATAGTATTACGAGATCATATACCGGTGGAATATCGTTTCGCAGCATACAGCCAATCGCGCGGAGCGTATCAAGAAAGTAGTCGGCGTGCTCGTACGGAACGCCACTAGCAAACATCTCGGTCTCTTTCTAATATGTTGGATCTTCGTAGCGTGTGCCAAGCACTCCGCCGAGGCTTCGCCTTAGTAATTTCGTTTCTTATCTCACGAGAGCGCCGAAACAAAAGAGAATATCTCTGTGCACGCTCGCACACATGTCAAATTATTATTTATTATTTATTATTAGTAGTATTTGTCAGAAGCTATAATAAAGAGCGACGTTTAATTAATTTATTGTCAAAACATTGGTATATCGTATAAATTCAGGATAAAAAGTCGATTCAGAAATAAAAATTAAAAGAATTGAATTGCATTTTTTTTTATTCATTTTCTGCACTCGAGAAGTTCGTATTATAAGCGTTTCGCACCCTCTATAACATATAATAAACACTCGCTGGCATAAATGTATACATAAAGCTTTTCATTTGTATAAAGATGTTGAATTTAAGAAACGACCAACCACAAGATGGAAGTTGAGAGAAACCAAAGTAAAAATGACGACTCGTTTGTGTTTTGACAGTGAAAGACCCGAGTAACGGCCGATAGGAAATGTGCCAAGTCACCGTAAAGCGACGACCGCGCGCAATCTCTCGCTCTTTCTCTCTCCCTCTCGCACACACAGCAAGAAAATAAGTCCGAAACGAATACTGTTTGGTTTTTTGGCCGCCGCTGAAACATGACAAAACTCACTTATTTTTACACACACTCTCTGTCTCACACGCTCACTTTTTCTACCCGACCAACACCCCTCTACAAAGCAAGTAAACGCAGCTGCGACTTTTGTATATCTAATAAAATGTTGATCGCAAAGTATTAAACGCACGCACACACACACTTTTACAGACACTTTATATACAGTTCTTGCATCCTACACCAGACTCGTAAGAATTCATCTCACCACACGCCCTATAACACTTTATAAAACGATTATACTATCACATTCCGTCTGTTAACGGAGCCCAAAAGCACGTAGCTTTTCTTTGGTTTGCACTGCTAATTGGGCATATTATCACATACATAGTATACACACAGACACACAACACAAATATGTACATGTACACTATAACACACTACGTCTAATTCTTGGCCACGAGTTTTGTTATTTCTTGGAGTAATTAATAATGCAGCAGCAGAATTAGCCAGCAATGATTGATAATAATACGAGTTTACACTTGGCAGAGCCGCATGAGACAAGAACGCACGTACGCGCTGTGCCTCCTTTGCGAGGATGAACACTAATATCAGTTGTCAGAGTTGTGGACGGAGTTTTGTTGATTAGATTCGTGCATAGCGCATTGTTCGCCAACTAGCTGCCTGCGTGTAATGTGCACTCGTGCGCAGACAATGTAGAGCCGTTATAAATTATTATTATTATATACATTTTTTGATACGCGACATCGTATACATAATGTTCTCTCACGTTTTTTCTCTATAGTACACACACGAGTTTGTTCCGTTTTTTTACTTTTTCATGTTTTTTATACTTTATTCGTTTTTTTTCAAACTGTACAGTTTTTTGTTTTTGTACATGTATAAATTGAGGTAGTTGAAGAATTAGTAGTTTCTATTGGTTGTTTAAGTCATTGATTATTTTTAAGTAGACTGATGTAAATGAAAGAAAAAAAAATAATGAATAAAACGCAGTAAAAAAAGACAACAAAGGGAAGAGTTGATTTCTTTTATATATTTATAAAAAGATTAATTAATAATTTGCATTAATTAAGACGAGTTTAAAAAGCTGCGCTTGTAGTGCAAATAAATTTATTGATACGTGTATGTATTATCTGTTGACTCATGATTAAAAAACAGTAGCGGTGACAGACGCGAGCCTCTTACGCGGCTTCCAAACGGATTACTTTTTATTTCTGCAACTCTTACGCATACGAGCCATATAATGATATCAACGTAATAGCTTTTTATCTTTGAAAAAATAATCGAAGCAAAATTTTGACAGCTTTCTGTTTTCAATACATTACACATCGGTCGAGTATTTCTTTATATGAAAAAAAAAGAAAGTATTCTCTTTCCCATTCTCCATCTTCCATATCTTCCTCTCAAAGTCTTTATCCTAATACAATTATACAAAGAAACAATCTTAACAGATAATTACTCTCTAATCTCCCGATAGCTCTCCTCATTCTCCTCGCGCATATTACTCCCGAGATAAATCTGTTCCGCCATCACCGCCACCACCACGACTTATACCACCGAACCCGGTAATCTGCATCTCGACTGCGAAGAGGCTCGCTCTGCTCTCTGTCTCTTGCTGCGCGCAGTCGTTAGTTTTTGATTTTTCTTTGGGATGGTAACACACACGTGCAGACGTCGCGAGCCCAACAACCTCGTCGCGTTAATGCCAGCGAGACGCGCAGTCGACGAGGCTAACGGGCTAGCAGCTAGCTGCCAGCAGCAGCCGCAGCAGCGAACTAACGTTACCGAAACGGCATTTTTTTCTCTCTTTTTCCGTGGCTACCACGACGCGCGTGGTAATACGGCAGGTCCAGGCGCAGAGGAAGGCAGCTGCGACACCGCCAGCGGTAGGCCGCCAGGTCAGCGAGGACGACGAGATCTCGCGCATCAAGAAGCAGAACAAGAACGCCACCCAGGTGCCGGCGGCAGCAGCAGCCGCAGCAGTGTCGCCAGTCCCGGAGACTGTCGAGGAAAGACAGCCACAGTCGGTGCACGCGAGAGACGAGCAGCTCGAGGAGACAGCTAGGAAAACACCGATCTCCAGGTAATTTTGCGTCTATTTTTTTTTGAAGGTCGATAGATTAACGCGACGATTATATATGTTACGGTCGTAAAGCTTAAAATTTTATAGTCAAATCAGTGAAAGGAATTGATAAAATTCATACAATACTATCTTTAGAAGTTCCTATTTAGTGTTATACCATAACAGCCTACTGGATTAACCTTGACCTACAAAAAAGAAAAAAATAAACATTCAAAAGTACAGCCATATGCTTTAGAAAATGTTTCATAATATATAATGAGTTATACATAAAAAATTTGTGCTTCGTACCTATATTCATGTATAAATTCTCAGAATTTTAACCGCATTAATTTGAAAATATGATATTGAAAGCCGACGAACCCGCCACCTCGCGGGGTTCGAAGGTTCGAGCGTAATCGAAAGATACCATTTCTTAGGAAAAGTAAAAATGTCAAAAATAACAACTATAGATGGCACATAACAGTCCAGTAAGAAATTGATCTCTGTATAATACGGCTATATAAGCGAAACTTATACTCTTAAGTACGCACAGTTCCAAAGTCACCGATAGGTGGCGCATGATAAAAACCCTCAATCCACTCCAAATTAATCTTCGCAAGCTTATATAAGTAATACCATACCATGATCGAACAACACATGGAAAAAATAGTATCTTTCGCATACGTAACCATTTCAAAATGCACATTAACATCAACATCCAGCTCCAATGTACGGTTTGTTTTTGCAGCCGGCGAACATCGACGGACGTGCATGCACCCGCCGGCCGTAGCGCCTCCTCGGAGTCGAGCACGAGTTCGGAGAGCTCGACGGGCTCAGGCATACGCAGCACTGGTGCCACATTCACCACCGAGGAGGTGAAGCAAAAGTACCTTTCGCGTGCTCCACAGACCAACACCACCAACACGACGACCGGCTCGCACGCAACAAGCCGCGACTCGCCAGTCACCACAGCCGCCTCGCCAAGGCCCTTCCAGAGCCGTTTTTTAGGCGCAGGTAAAATTTTTTGAATGTTTGCGGTTGGATTTGCAGTGCAGTTATATAGATTTATATATGCATGAACAGAAGAATTTTATAAGAATCTTTTAAAATCTCTTAAGAATTATATTCAGATTAATTGGATAATTGAATTTTTTATTTATTACGTATTGCAAACATGAGTAATAATTATAACGTAACATCAAGTCATTAGTATGAGTATATACCCAAGTTTTCCTAACGGCATGTGAGTGATTTGATCCAAATATATGATATCTGTATTTACGAATATGTTTTGCAAAATAATAGAGAATCTTGCAGCTTACGAGTTGTAGGCGATCTAGTAGGTCAAGAGTACACGATGCACTCGAGGCTACCGTTAAATAGTTTCAATGAATCAATGAATTTCAAATACTTTTATCGAAAACAGTATATCTAGCGCATGCAATATGTAACGGAGAAGCGGAAAAGCAAATTTTTCCGCAAATCACTCACATACCGTACAGCAGGAAGCCTTAAAAAGCGCACGCGCGACACAGATCTCTCACGTTGAGAATAACAAAAACCCTCGCAAGCGTCGAGAGTGAGAACACAAAAGCCACATCTCTGACTTTCTGCCGGCCAGGTAATCGCGCGGCGCCTCCGCCCCCACAGCCTTCACCCACGCCCGCCAGTCGCGGCGTCGAGGAGCCTGCTAAAGCCAATAGCACCAGCAACACCACCGGCAAGAAGGACGAGGAGGAGGACGAGGACGAGACGAGCAGCTCCTCAGAGGAGACCGAATCCGAGACGGAGGAGGAATCCGAGCCGGAATCGCGAACCACCGCCACGTCCCAAAGTAGCATGGCGCCACAGCTGACGAGCCAGCAGCGCAGTGAATCCGCGATGGCGCGCACCGACATCGGCCCATTGCTGGCCCGCAGCGCAGAGGCCCGACGGGGCAGCAAAGAGGAATCGCCCACCACGAGGCAAGGACCGCCGCTGATGTCGGCCACGAGCGACGCGGAGACAGCGCCGTCGGCAGCGCCAACGTTGTCGGACGCCGCGGTCGACGACGCGCTCGCGTGCCGCGATAACGTGACTAACCACCTGCGCGAGTCTAACGCCGCCAAGTCGTCCAAGGCGAAGAACTTTCGCAAGGCCGCCGGGCGCATCTGCGTCGGTGTGCTCCAGCAGCTATTCGACTGACAGAGGCCCAGCTGTCTTTGCTGAGTTCTTTTTCCTTTGAGCTTTTAACCGTTTTTTTTCTGAGTGTCTTGCTTTGAGAAGTGCCACGTGACTTTATATAGTGCAATGTTTAGGAAATGGAAAAGTCGCGTGGTCGATGGTTTATAGGAAAGCTTCGAGAGTGAAGTGTGTGGAAAGTAGTTCAAGAAGACGAACTTATTAACTGTGTGATCATTTTGAGTTTGGAGAAATGTGCACCTTTTCTCCAGACTGTAGCGTAATTTTTTTAGCGTAAATTTTTTAAATGCATGCTATACTGGCTATTTTGTGAGAGAGATGTTCGGCAAAATGAGGGGAAGAAAAAAAATTTTGCAGCCCTTATTTTTTAATACTGCGATGGTGATTAGAGGCAACATTTTTAACAATGGGGACTAACAGGGGAACTGCCAAAATGTGTGATTAGTTGAATTTATATAGATATGGAAAACTCTCATTCCTACGAGTATAGCTTTTTACTAAAAGAAACTATTGATTAATTAACAATAATTATAATCGAATTTTAGATGGTCTTTGTGGCGACGTTTCTAAAGCGACGTTTGTCTAATTGTGTACTGTTGAAGACAGATGATAGTATATACAAGTTTTCACGCATGTTTCTACGTACGTGCAAGTGGCAATAGTATTATTTTATGAATTGAATTGTTGCATTTACGACTACACCGATTATAATTATTGTTTTGACACTAAAGCTTTTAATGGATAATCTATAAAGCACTTTACGAAAGTTATTGTTAACCAAATTTGCGCATCATTTATTTTTTCGACGCAATTAACCCGAGGTCTTTTTTTATGTAGTACAAATTTGTTATTGTTGTTCCTTACAATTGGAAAAGATATTTATTCAGTATTAGAGATATTTACTAAAAATCTAATGGGCTGGTCCTAAAATTAAAAATCTAAGCTTCGACTATTATTTTGGCTAAAAAAAAGTAAATAAATCGTTACATATCTTTAAGGATACTGTGCAGTAACATTTTTCGCCATGAAAGTGATTAATATAGTGATAGTTGCTATATAACTATTGACATCGTTTCGCAAAGTATATATTTTTTTAGATAATCCGAAATTGGAAAAGTTGTTTGATGTCGAACATTTATTTATGTACAAAAATTATCATTTAATTTTATTGCATAATAAATCTTTTAACTAAAAGAAATGGTTTTTTTTATTTCGCCTTTGCCAACCATTACTAGAATGTAGATGTGAGATTTTCGGCCGATAACAAGAAAAATATTACTGTATAAGTATCCTTATAGATAGTAACAGTTAACATAAAGAAGCGATAAAGTATATAATGTAATTGTTAGATACAATAAGATAACGAAATCTTATTGTGCTATCTAAATTTCAATATAATAATTGATATAAATTTTACTTTCGCTAAAAGAAAAAATATGTGCTATTCATGTCCGCTAAAGTATCAAAGTGAAACTATAAAGAGTCATTGCGAATAGCACTAGATAAATTATAGTATATTTTATGCATTAACTAGTACAAAAGTATGTGCACTTGAGCTGTTATTAATTCATTGTTTTAGTATATTATCGTCCGTTAAATGTCTAAAGGAATTATTTTTTAGCAAATGAAACATTCCAACATTAGGACAAGAATTATAGTTTAAATATATGAAAACAATTTATAAATCACATTGATAAATATTATTGATTAATATATTGTGATAAATGTGGGAAAAAATGTTTAAAACTGTGGAAATTGTATAATTTATGTACTGCAATGTAAAAGAAAACGTGACAAGTTATAAATAAATGTGTAACTTACACTATTGTGATACAAATTTTCAACTTTTTCAAAAACATTTATATTTTTTAATGTATTTTCTGCACTTTTTGTTTTCAAATTTTATGCACATTTTTATTTATCTTATTGTTTGTATTAGCAAATTTAATGTTGTTTACTTTTAGATGTGAAATTATTTTAGTTCAGTTTTAAACATTTTTCTTATTTTCGAACCTTTTATCAGTTTAGTGAACATCTTTCTTATTAAGCCTTTTTTTTCAATCTTTCTTTTTCTAATTTTACTCGAAAAATACTGAAAGCAAAAATACAACAACGTCTTAGCATGATATTGCCGAAAATTGCATAGCATTAAGTTAACTTATAAAGGAAGAACGTCATTTAAATTCTTATACTTATGTTATTTTTAAAGAAAAATTTTTCTCTGATTTTTAAATATTTTTAATTTTTATTAATAAAGCATTTTGAAAATAATAGACGTTCACCCTTTTTCCCAAAATTTTCCAAAAATTGGCAAATTGCACGACAAAAAATTGATTCCCGTCACGTCCACTGCACACTTAGGTCACAAAGACCAAAACTCACGCGAAACGCGCTCACAGCGCAAGCAGGCAGGCGATCTCACGCGAAGGCAAAACAGGCAGGTCAGTGACGTAGTCTCTTCTTCTTGTCTGTTTCTCTGAACAGGTACGGGACACCAAGGACCAGCCCGGCGCAGTCCGTGACGTCGCCGACGAGCACGTCGACACCCGGCGGCTACACCAGCAGGTTCGTAACTAACGATCACGACATTCACGATCTCTTCGGTTCTAATTCCAGTAATCCCCTGGCTGATGCTCGTTCTAGGGCGTTAAACGGTCGTGACAAAGACGACGACGGCGACGGCGACGATGACGTTCATGATCACGACGATGCCGAGTCGTCGTCGTCGGCGGGCGTTAGCGCCGCCGCCGTTAGTAGTAGCTCTTCCTCGTCCTCCGCGTCTTCATCGTCGGCGACGGGCGACGTTGACGGGCAGCCTCTCGTCCTCGTCGTCGTGAGCGACGTAGAGGACTGCAACGCCGACAGCCGCAACCGCGAGCGCCAAAGCACCAACGACACGTCGTTAGCGGGGGATCGCAACAACGCTGCTGATGATGATGATGACGAATCCATAATGACAATAAGCCCGACGAACGATAATCGCGATAAGGATAGAAGTAAAAGCCCGGTTAAGATATTCGTCGAGGGCAAACAGTGGACGTCGCTGGAGGACACTCATAATAACAATAACGACGCGATGGCGAAGAACGACGACGACAACGACGACCGCGAGGGATCGGCCGGAGATAACGACAGCTACTCGAAGACCGACGAGTCCGAGAGCAGCAGCGACGTCGAGCGCGAAGACGCGACGACGGCGATCCTCCGCGACGATGAGAGATTTGAGACTGAGAATGATAAAAATGACTCGTACATTCGCAATAATACGAGCGAGATCCTGAAAAACGAGAAAGACAATGATGAGGATGCTGAGACTAATGATGGAGAGGATGTTGTGATTAAGCAGAATGGTCATGTGAGCACAGAGGAAGAAAGTATGACTGAGTCAGAGGAGGAGTTCGATAAGGAGGGAGTAAATAAAATAAAGAAGGAGACTGAAGGGAAAGAGACGTCGGAATCAGAGTCGGAAGAGGAAGAGGAAGATGATTACGAAACTGGTACAAAGACAGAACAAGTAGCTAACGAATATTCCAAAAACTCGATTGATGACACTAACGTTCCTATGAAGAATGAGTTGCTCAAGGATGAGCAGAACGACTGGGTAGCAACCGACGACTCCCTCGAGCAGGACAACCAAACCGATTCCAAAGGCAATGAGATCAATAACAACCAGACTGACGGGCCTATCTCTAAAGACGACCAGTGGAGCATCGGCGATAACGGCTGGGTCGTCGTTAGCGACGATGACGACGACGATGACGACGACGATGACGACGAGGATGAGGAGGACGAGGCGACGACGACCACCGCTAACGGCGACGAGGGTGCTTTGACGACCGAGGAAGTCACAGGCGATGGCGCGCGGCTGTCGGCGAGCAGCAGGCCGCTGCGAAAACGAGAGGATAGCGCGAACGATACGAGTTTACCCATGCAAATGGTAACCACCGTCTTCTGTGTTTCCGTACTGTGTTGTAGCGTCCTAATCAATTTGTTTATGTGACTGAAATAAAAAATAAGAAACGAACGTGAAGTGAGAAAGAATACAGCAACGACAAACAGCAACAGCAGCAAAAAAATTGACTATTTACGAAAAAAAAAGAGAAAAACGCTGAACGCTAATAATTATTAACGTGTATAACATCCCGCTGTACAGATATATTTAAATATCATACCTTTGTACGGACGATATGATATGAGAAGCTTCTTTCTTCGCGGCTGTAGATTCTAGCGTGATCGAGCGATAAGAGAGAAAGATTGTTTGTATTGACGTGTATAATGGGGACGAAGGAACCTCGGATTTCGAGCGGTTCATCATTGGAGCTTGATTTAAGGATTTTAACAATTTTGGGATGACGTTTTTTTATACAAAAGATGTTTTTTTTTAGATTTTGTCTTTTTAGTAGTTGATAGGAGAATGAGAAAATAAGTTTTTTAATTTTGATCCAACGAATTGGATTACTATTGGCTGCATTTTGTTTTCTATTGAGTAATGTTTGCATTCCATAAAGAGATTGTATTTTGCTGTGATAAAATGATTTGTTAATGTTTTTAGATTAAATCCAAGTGGATAGTCTAAATTTTTCGATCTTTTGTTCTAAAGTCCAAAGAAAACTCAGTTTCACTGAGCCGTACTGATTAGTAGTACTAAAATCCATAACTCAAGCAACTGCAATCTTGAGTTCTCTGGGATTCGTCGTTTCCTTCCTTTCGATTGATATCTCACTCTTGCCCGAGCGCAAGAGTCCGAAGATTGTCGACGAAAAAACGAAAAAAGAATGGATTGTAGATGTTGTGCAGACTATAATAATAATAATAATACGAACTCGTGGCGGGTTTTGCATGTGAACGCGAAACACACGAGAAGAGATGATTGGAACATACTAATAGACGTGTTTAGAATTGTTGTTAGAAACGCGATAGCTGCTCGGCCTTTTTGCATTTTGTCTTCCCTATAAGATAATTGTGATAATAAACGTTAGACCGTAATAAAACGAAAACCGCGAAAATGAATCAACGTTCCTATATACATATACATCATTGGCATATATAACAATGTATACTCATTATTTTAGTATTAAAAAACGTAGACCGTTACATGAATGTCACGATGTCAACGTGTCTCTCATATATATATTATGTACGTTTGAATCGAAATTCGAATCGCAGCGAGGTTATTAACTGAGATATGACGATTTTCGCGGATTTCTTATGACTGTCCAACAACAACCTCGCGTTCTCACAGACTGCTATTGCTCAAATATATACGTAAATATAGTCGCAATGCATAGCTTTGTAGTGGATTTTGTATGTTATATATATATAAAAATATTTAGAGGAACGCCCGCACGTCCTAAAATTAGTTTGTAGAGGCAACCCCTAACTCGCGGATGCGAGACGCTTGATTAATACTTAATTAAAAAAAGGAAAATAAACCAAAGATAACTATAAGAGAGGGATGAGAAAAAAGTTGAGAAGAGAGCTTTTAGAGTCTTGAACGTCATTCGTGATTGAAACGAGACGCTGCGCTGTCAATAGGACGATCGAAAACGCACGCGCATAAGTACTTGAAACTGGAACTTCTTCGATGTCTTATTGACAGGGCAGCGACGACTGAAATGAATCGTTTTAAAATCATTTATGAATTATATAAGTCATTTTTTGTACTTTTTCCTAGCTTTAATACTGAGCCTGCGTCAGTTTGTTGGTGTGGTGAATAAACTGCATTTTCGTGATAAGTCGTTATTCTTTATTTACCTCTCAAAACACCGTCCTGGATTCTATCGTTCTCTTCTTTTTTTTTGTCGTTACTCGCCACATAACACACTCAAACAACAACAGCAACTACAACAACAACAACAGCGTATGTCGCACCTCGCTTTTGTGTACTTAGTTATACTTAAATATTGTTTCTTTTTTCTGTATATATACTCCTGATTCATTTTATTTTCATTTGCTTTTTACTTATGGTCATTATGTGGACTAATCACGCTAACATATATAATCCACGTTCACAAAACAAAAATTGTACACCGATTACCTACCACGCGCGAGATTCGAAAATTTTATTGTATCAAAGAATCTATGCTTAATCGTGCACTAACAAAAACATATCGTCGTTTGCTACAATTAAAAAATTTTCACATCGCACCGATGATACATTAATCGAACAGAATATCATTCAGTTCACAATATTCACATATGATATCATGAAGTCACGTAGATTTAGATAAAACTTTTCCAATATCCTCTAACCAATGTTGAGTAATATAGTAGTAATACTTGTAAAACTTAAGTTTAGAAACTAAGTCATTTTATAATTTTTCTTTTAACGTTTTTACTTTGATTACTTACAATTCCAATTTTATTTTATATAAAGTTTATTTACAAAATGATAAAATAATATTTCCTTTTTCAATCATAATTAAAATTTCATTCAAACGTATTTAAAGTTCATTTCATTAAGACATTGATCATCTTTAAAGAGGCCATCTTTGGATTTTTAACTTCTGAAATTCAAATACAATAATTATCACTAAAAACAGCTGTTTCAATAATCAGATAACATCTTTTCTTAACTCGAGCAATGAATTCGATATAACGATTTCGTAAAAAGAAAATCATGTAAAAACACTATAAGAGCTAGAACAATCACGTTCGCCTCATTGACCAGAAAAGAAACGCAGAAAAAAAAGAAACTAAATTGTATATGTAAAGCAATATGGAAAATCTAGAATAGAACTGAATGGAAGTACAAGCTTCAGCAAGTAGGAAAGCGAGGCTGATCGGCGTGGGACATAATCGGCGTATAATCCGCACAACCGGCAACCCAAATCTCGACCGTCAACTTGATTCTCTTTCTCCTCCCATCACCCATCTCACTCACATACCTATCATCCCCTGCCGTCACGGTCGGAAATGTAACATCGGGCAATCCTGGTCTTGTGGCCACGTTTTTCAGGTTCCTGAACAAGTCGCGCAGCCAGGCAGCAATGGGCAGCCCGACCTCGACCAGTCCCAGCAGCCCGACCTCCAACCCACTGTCGACCAGCAGCAGCAGCGGAGCGACCTCAAGGGACCGCGATCTGCATCACCGTGCCGAACCCCCGGAACCGCTGGATCTCCAGGATTCAGCGAGTGGAACGGGAGCAGGAATGACGCCAAGGTCGAGGTACGCCGCGCTGAAGGAACGTCGTCAGCGTCTGGCACGGTCGCGCAGCAGCCACAACTTCGGGGGCGAGGAGCTGGACATCGAGGAGGATCCGCCGTCGCCGACGACCCAGTCACCGAACGCCTATCTGGCGGCCAAGTACGGCGCGGGCTCGGAGCTGGCCAGGAGCCGCAGCACACACGCCCTCAAGTCCAGGGAGCCCAGTCCAGATCGCGAGCGTCCAGGCGCCGAGAAAGACGGCGCCGCGCTCAGCTCATGGGCGCGTTACCTCAAAAACAAGTACGGTAACCGGACGGCCAAGGACAAGGAGCCGCCATCCTCGACCTCCGCCATCCCCTCCACCAGGTAATTTCTCCATTTCCTTCTTGTGATCAGTGTTGTCTTTGTTTTTTTTTTTATTTTTTTTTTATGTTCGCATTAGTATGATTCAGGTATCGTGTGGCCGAAATGATATTGTTAGTTTTTGTAATATTTGTCTTGGAGGAATATAATAAATGTTTATTCGGCAAATTAATGGATATAAGAGGCGAAAAAATTTAAAATACGTCACTACATAATTTCATACATGTATGAATAATTGACTGCCAATTAAGTCATTAAATACTTATCTTTATTTTCAGAGTAAATATAGTTGACATGAATTAAATTTAAAATAAATTGATTTTTTTTTTTGTGTTTACACGTTTAATTGATATCGATGACTTAATCACTTCTTCAACAATGTCTTTTTTGTTTTTCTTTAAAACTGAGAAAATATTTTGAACGACAAATGGTCGGTGCTTATAATATGCCTTATTTTTTGTATACGAATTTAAGTGAAACGAAACTAACTTATTTTATGTTCTTTTTTTTCACTTGCATCGATGAAATTTTTAAACGCACAGTATCGTTTTGGCCGTGCACCATTATTATATATTTTCACTTACACAGTTGGAAAAATGGATGAATTCTAATTCACACATTTTATCACTTTTTCAGACACTATAGATATTGATTTAAAGTAAGACACCGTTGACGTTGCACATTCTGTACTAGGTTTCTCGTAAAATAACACTTTCTACTGTAAACTTACAAAACACAAACTACTGTTATTTATTTAAAAGAATTATTATATACTGTTATATATAAAGTTGAATAAAAAAATGTTGCTAAGAAAAAAACGTGGAGTCACTTTCTTATCAACACAGTACTTTTGAAAATTTTTGAATAACTTCGATTAACACGGCCACTAATTTATCGATTTTCTGAAATTCAAGAAGATTTTGATGACTTTTCTAATGATTAACAATAGCTTTTAATGTTTTATAGATAAATCTTCATACACGAAAAATTAACACAACATTATTCTTATTACTTTAACTCAGACAGATGTTACGATTTCACGATGAAAGCAGTAACAATCTAACACTTTCATCTTTTTCCAACAGTGTATTATTATTTTATTATATATAAGTCTGTAATTTTGTAAAACTGTCTCGTCTATACTCATCTACGTTAAATACAGCAACGCAATGCAATTAATCTCAAGCTTGTAAATAGCACTTCGACTAAAGTTGCTTATATACTAGATAATGTCTACTTACGTATGTAAAGTAAATGTAGATCACACTAGTGTAGCTTCAATGTTAGGACTCACGGTTAAAGATTACTAAATTGTTTTGAAAATTTACTCATACAAGTCTAACGAGACTTTATGAAAAGTTTGTTGCTAAATTGAAAATAATAATACATATGAAAAAAAAACAAGTATCTACATTTCATCAAAGCGTCATTAATTAGTCACACCATCATGCATCTGAATGCAAATAAACAGTTTATAAAACAGTAATATTTCGTTCTAGACGCTTGGAAGATAAAATCAATGCTGTAGCTAATTCATTGAAAGAAAACAAATATCGCGCGGGCGGGTAAGGAAGTCCCCAGTGTCACCAGTGAAATAAAAAGAATAATAATAATCCAAACATTTACCAATAATTATCAGCACAATAATCATCTATTCGTTAATTAACTATATAGTCATTACAATCACACCACACGTACAATTCTCTGCACACTGCCAATAAAACCAATTTTAAGAAAATCTATTTGATATTTCGTTTCTAGACGATTGGGAGATAAAATGAACACCGTATCTAATTCGTTGAACGATAACAAGTATCGCGTGGGGTAAGAAACTCCCCAGTGTATTCCTGACTTTGAAGAATTGAGAATTCGAGCTTTTACCATGTTTAACCAACTTTACTTTTTTTGACCGCTTTCGATTTTGTTTTCATACCGAAGCCTTAAAAACAAAAAAAAAAACACCCAAAAAAATACCACACACATATCTATCTATATCAACTGCCCTTAAACGATGAGTCTCGATTTTGAGAGAAAAGATTTACCTGTGAGTTTTGGTGAAACAGCAATTGTCACAAATGATTAATCAAGGTGTTGAGTGTTTACGGATTTTTTTTTCGTAGAAATCTAGCATACATTTTATAGTGATCTTGAAACGATGGGACCGTAGTGTATTTCAAAGGACAAACTACGCGGTGTACCAGTTTTTCTTTTCTTTATAGTGCCAAGATTTCTACCACGAGTTTTTTTCCCTACTTTAGATCCCATTAATAATAGCAACATCATCAACAAAACAAAAAAAAAACCATACGAATCTCTAGTTTTTTCGTTTCGTGTTTTTTTTTCTTATCTTCGAAATTTTGTCACACCGTAGTGCTCCCTGTATCTGTATTAACATGTGGAGAGAAACCGTGTGCCGACAAATAAACACTGTTGTGGACTTTAATTTTGACGCTATTGAAATTTTGATTTTTGGTTTAACAAAAATATATATGTGAGAAAACAAGGAAAAGAGGCGAGAGGTAATACGAGGTAATGTGAATTTTGCAGCAGTGCGAGCTCAGCCTCGCGAAGATTATCCTTAGGCCTTCCTCTCAGGCACACGGGTCAAGCCTCCTTCGAATCTTCTGACGACGACCAAAAAAACCCGTCAGGCTCCCCCACGTCCCCTATAGCAGCTCCCGCTATACCCGCGGCAGCAGGTTCCTCCACTAGGTAAGTCCAATGCTTTTTCTTACTTTTTATTGTATGATTATATTATGGTCACGTTTTGGAATTTTGGTCAAAAATTATCTAAAGTTATCTTTAATGCTTAAAAGTCTACATATGTAATACAATCTAGCGTATACAAACGAACTATTTGCGTCAAAAAGATTTTTAAGAGCGTGCTAGTATCAATATTTTGACGCATTTATATTAAATTTAGTTCTCAAAAGCTTAAACTGATAAAATAGGTATGGCAATAAAAGAAACTTACAAAGAGAGGGTCAAATCTCCTGATCACAGATTCGAATATGTTTTTGGATATAGAAATATCAAGAAAGCCCAATATTGGATTCAAATTTTCCGTAGTACTTAAGTTATGCACGTTTTTATTTAAAAAATCTTGACAAAAAGTACTGTAATCAAAAAATCTTGAAAAGTCTCTTAAATGACATAACTACAACAAGAGAAAATAAAAATTTTCATTTGCTTTTTTCAGAATTAAAAAATATTGATTTTAGTCAAATTTATGACACTTTAAAATTGAGCAACGAAATTTTCCAAAATATGCACGAAATCAAATCTCCTTCAAAAGAATATTAACTCTTTAACGCTAAATCGCCAATAAACCGAGAACCTGATAACTATTTGCATTTCACATTATAGCATACTAAGAAACGAATAAACCCAAACTACCCCGGCGCTCGCTCAAACTTCGTACAAACTTCGCGCTCGCATCGGACGCTCCGCATTCCGTGCAATAAAACCGCAATAATCGTTCCCCCACCCAACCATTCGCTCGCAAAGAAGTATAGAAAAGAATTATATACACCGCACGCACATTATACACTGTACACGCGTCGACCTTGCGTCGCTCGCGAACCGCACGCGCGCGCTGAATATCAAAATCTGAAATCTAATCTCGATGGAAAATACCATTTCTCGGGAGGGAGTGGAGGGCGAGAGTAGGCAAATGGATTTCTGCTTAGATAGCACGAAATGCACTCGCCGGCGCGTCGGAATCGGCTATGGGATCCGTGCCAAAAGATCTTCGTGGCTCGCCTCGCGGCGCCGAGACAAAGCGGGACGCGCGGACAAATCTTGTTTCGCCGATTTCTCATTATGTCGTCGTTGCTGTGCGGCGGATTTCGTGGGGGGGGGATTCTGAAAAGTAAGCAGGGTAAAGTCAAATCCCTGTAACAGCTGTTTTAAGAGAATTTTTGTTTTATTGGGAGCATAAGTATTACAGTGCAGGAATGCGGAGAAATAATTAAGGTTTGAGTGAAATTTCGTAGAGCTAGTTGTATATTCTTGAGCGGTATTCCTTAATCATACCTGGAATTTTAATTTTTAGTGAGAATATCCATATTCGTAGAAATTTAAGGACATTAAAATGAAAAGATTGAAATAATTTTATTATA